>JASANE010006219.1:0-34291 GCA_030248225.1 Trileptium ribeirensis | reverse complement strand
ATTGCTATGGATTAAAGTGTCCCATTCGGAAAGCTTTTTCCACCTTTCCCGGCGGATCAAGAAGTTTTACTACATCTTGGGCTGCTGAAGTTTCGTCGCACAATTCTGGAAGACCGCGGAATACGAGAACTTGACGATGTTTAGCATCGTTTTGATTGGCATCTCATAAATGATATGACCTTCGGACTCACTATTGTGGTCTACCGCGCTTGCCTTGAAGTAGCTGCCCGAGAACTCTGTGCTGACGGAGCATGTGTAGCTGGTTTTTCGGTGTTACGAAGACACGAGGTGAGACGTAGTGTCTCGGCGGAGGTTTTGACAGTAGTAGATAGTGGCGCTACTTCTTACTGAGGCCTCACAAGCAGATTGAGACAGGATCATTGTTCCATTACGTTTGTGGTGGCAGCAGTAGACGGAATAAGACGTTGTTCGCGCCTTTTACGACTTGCGGCAAATCATGCGTTACTAACTACCAGTATGCGCTCATGGCCATCTATGGTTTTGCCACAGCTGCGGTGTCGTTGGCGCAGGTTCAGTGTATCAGACGTCGCATTCTTCCTACGTGAGGCAAACGTCACTGGCGTTTTTGTTACAGTCAAAGCATCGTTAGCTAACATCAGTAGCACGGTCATCGTTATGAGTATTGGTTACGGATAATGCGGAAGGTCGTCGGAATCTTCGATGCGGAATCGTCAGTGGTGCATGAATCATATTGCAGGTAGCTATTACTTTATGTTTGATAACATAAACGCAGTAATATGACTCTGCAAAACGGTCTTTATTTTTAACCAGTAATGCATATAGCTGCGTGTATCTATCTCTATTCGACTGATATACAGTTGCGTAAGTATTGTATAGCACAGTATTTATTTGTACAACTTGAAATGCGATACAGTATTGAAACAATAGTTTCGAATACATGATCTCAAGAGTGTATAAATGTACGTCGCAAACTCTTTAAAAGTGGAGTGAGCCGCAAAAAAATTGAGACGGCCGGTCGTTAATATTCATTTTATTATAACCGCATGTGTTAATTTTTCATTTTCGCGAGTAAAAAGTGGGGGTGCCCCCAAACCCCCTCTTGCGACACCCATTAAAGTGTTAAACATAAAACGGCTATGACATCTAACTCAGATTAATATTTAGTGTGGTAAGTGCGCATTGTCATACACATCACTTATGCAAACTTGATATTATATATTAATAACGGCTGCTAAACAAGCAACAATAATTGATTAGCTTTCTACAATTTCGTTGCCGATGGGCATTGCCAATCCACGCTTTCCTGACATGGCATACTATGACATCTAACTCCGATTGATATTCAGTGTGCTAAGCGCGAACTGTCATACACATCACTTGAGCAAACTTGATATTATATATTTGTAACAAATGATAAACAAGCAACAATAATTGACTAGCCTTCTACAATTTCGTTGCCAATGGGCATTGCCAATCCACGCTTTCCTGGCATTATTCGAACTCTAGGCAGTGCGACGATCATTTGAAAAGTGGAAAACAGCACGATTACGGTCGATAATACGGCTGCGAATGTTTTTAGATTCATTATTTGTCTACTATTAAATGCTGTCTGCAACTATTGAAATATGATGTTTAATAGGGTTACGTTACGCTAAATGCCACGTTTTTTCTGCATATATTTGAAATAAAATACGCATATATTGAGAGATCATACATTGAAATGTAGGAATTACAGTGGAACAGTGGACATACGTGTAAATGTATGGACGGCTGGTTAAACGGTTTCTCAGTGGATATATACCATGACATTTAAAAGTCTAACTTGCAGGGGCGCAGCACCCTACACAAGTGGGGGAATATTAAACAGTGGCCGTAGGTAGAATGGAGAATTGGCGGCATTCTCTTTCTTCAAGTGGTGGCGCAACACCACGCGGCATGCTTGTTAACGTTAATAACATGTAAACTTGCCATTACAAAGTTGTGTATAACTCTGGCGCCGCGTCATGTCAAGAGACTGTTCGATATGGTTTGTGATTATGCCTGTACACCGGTATTAAAATACATTTTTATATCATTAGATGTCCGTACTGTCATTAGGCAGAAAATTGTGGTGTTAGGATCCATCCAACTTCAAATATATCAACTTTTATTTCGACCCATTTCAAAATAATGTTAAAATCCTTAGTCAAAATGCAGCATTTCAGTTTAAAATTTTTTTCAAGCTTCGGAAGTTTTATCTAAAATAGGTAATGTCAAATTGAATTTTGACCTATTTTTTGGTAGACGATAAGTAGATAAGGCTATCTTCGCTATGTAGAATGCAAATGTTGTGGTCATAAGTTCAGGCTATAATTAAATCACGTTTATGTGTTATCGTTTATAATAGGGTAAAGGATAAACAGAGTTGACTAAACATTTCACATGGTGATATGCACATACCAGTGCCATAGGTTTTGTACCGTTATGGTGTAGAAATAAAGCAGCGAAAACACTTAATATATTAAACCGAACATAATTCGCGCACGGACAGTTAATCTCCAGACAATTTGTACTTGGACAATTCTTCCAAGGCCAGAAAGACAATCATTAGGTTTAGGTTGACAAGCTTTGACTAAAGATTAGTCTGGGTCTGAACTAACAGGCGACGATTCGTCCGGTTACGAGTTGCCTCACAATTGATTTGTCCGGGGACGAACCGCCTATGGACGAATTGTATAGGTAAAAATTGTGCGGTAACGATCTTACCTAAAATGTGTGTAAAATTTGCACTCTAAATTCGTTCTGATATTTTCACAGTGGGTATATACATCATTAGCGTGTATGTTCATTCTACTATTAATAGTACAAAAATGTCAGATTCGCTATAATAAACTTGGCCAAAATTCTCCTGTTTTGGGCCAAAATCAATGTTAATTCTCTTCTGCAATCATTATTTACAACTAAGTATATTTCAATTTGTGTCACATGTTGCTAGAATGCACGTCCATTTATTCTCGAGTAACAAATATTCCTGTTATTTGGTTGTTTTTTCTTTACGGCGCAATGTAGCAATTTCTTGGTACCGTTTCTGTCTTGTAAGAGTCGATCGAATTGGCTTTTATACTTTATCAAGTTCGAATGAACATACTTGTGTATTTATAATAATAGAATTAAAATCTAATACGATTGCATTTTGCATTCTTCTCAGAGCGAATAAATAGGTTAAAGCCATCATATTTAAGTCAAAATGGTGCTAAATAAGTCAAAGCTATAAAATTTTGACTAAAATGATGATAAATAGGTCAATTTATGAAATTTGAGCCTAAATGGTACAACAATAGGTCAATGCCATCAAAATGAAACCAAAATGTTGCCAAATTTGTCAACAAATTAAGCCAAAGTGATGTTAAATATAGGTCAATATCGTCACAATTAAAAGCACAATGATTCAAAATAAGTCATAAGAGCTATAACATTTAAGCCAAATGGTGCAAAATTTACGGCTGTAATCTACAAAGCTCTGACAGATAAATTTTGGTTTTCCACAGTGAATGTGGTTTTTAATTCTATCACCCATGAATTCAAAGTGTGCGTCAACATTGGTACTTTGTTGTGGGGAATCTAATATGAATTCAACAAAAATCATTGGTCAAACAACACAAAAGACAATATTTATTTTTCTCTGGAAGGGGACGACGGCAATTCTGCTGTATCTTACATGCTCATAGGGAGAGTAGGGAGTTTCTCATTTGATGTTCGGATCAACATCCTCAGGGCGGGAAGCGCATACCCTTCCCCTGGCAGATCGTACCCTCCTCCCTGGCGGCGCCGTGAGGTCCTAAGCCATAGGAATAGCATCCCTCCCGACAGGCTGACCGCCTGGCGGGCCGAGGCATCGCCTCCCGAATGCCCGGAAACCCCCGCGGGGTCCTCAGACCTTAAGAATGTATGATATATTCAATTGAGCTATTATATACGTGCTTTGTAAAACAGCTTGCTTTCTAATATTGAGATATACCGCCATACACTATCAAACGTTATTTTTTTGTCTGCGGTATTCAAGTGTATTCAACCCAATCAACCACGACAGTTACGTATGAGCCGTAAATATCTTGTGGTAGTTTTTTCATTACACAGGAAGCATAAGTCAGTGGTTTATACCGTACAGTAATAGGGACTACGCTGACGCTATTTACCCATTGGTCCTATCGGAGTATTCGGTTCGGTATACTAAGCGTCTTTTATTTAAAAATGGAAATGCTAGAATGGTCGAGAAAACATTGAAGAATATGTTGCTGAAATAACCTTCGGAGGAACAACCATAAATTCACAAACGACTTAAACACTAATCATTTTTGCACAAAATATGAACGATATTCATTATTTGTGTGAAATCGATAGATAGTGCCTGATTACAAATACATGACACAGAAATTATGTTTATAATCCCATGATAGTTTCTAAAGATCAGTTTCTGCAGGTCAGTTAAAGTGTGTTTGTGTTGAATCGTAACCAAATTATCGAACTTATATTAGCAATATGTATTGTTCGACCAAATGATGTGATTTTAGTTATCTGATCTTTGAAAATATTTCGTTCATTTTTCAAGCAACTTGATGCATGACTCAGTTTTCATAATGCGTGAGTTCACTTAATTGGGTGTACTAGGGATTTTCTTTTGTCAAGTCAGTTTACGATCCCAAAAGCAATGAATGCGAACAAATCGCGATTTTCAATTATATACGCGTACACGGTTTGCTATGCAGCAGCGCGTAGGCGCTATTCGCGGTCGCCATTTTTCGATTTGGCATCGCATTTTGCTGATCGCCTACATGGAAAACGCGATTACCAATAAAACGATAGAGCGATAGACCGCGAGCATAGTTATTCAATTCAGAATGTCATTTCATGAACGCGAATAAACATGTGAAATGGACAAACCTGCACGTACTCAAATTGCATACGTACATCACAGAGCCAATGTTCGCGTTCACAAAAATGCGAATACAATGACAAAAACGTGGGAATCGGAATCAATTCGCGATTTTGACAAAAGAAGAACTTTGGTTTACACACCTAAAGTTGTCTCATGCATAAGTTCATCCATGTAAAACTCTTAAAACATCAGGTATGTGTGTAAAATTCCTTGTTGAGAAACTCTTCCGTTATGTAACGAATATCTAAAAGATTATACCAAGCCAAATCTGTCAAAATATTTCCGTGACAATAAACATTCTTAAATTCGTACAACGATCTATTTCGACAATGGATCATTTACAATAAAATGCGTGCGCATGGTCCTAATTATGTCATGCGTTCAAATGGGCTAGCTACTATGTCACGCAAGCAGTCCAGCTCGACTATTAAAATTTTGAATAGCGTAGCTAGGCTATGCATTTGTCATTGAGTGTCGAGCCGGACGGTGCTTTTGTCACGAGGCGTTCAGCTGAGCCCTATAACTTAAGTCAGAGACTATTTAGTCCGCGAACATTAATTAATTATGTCATGCGTTCAAATGGGCTAGCTACTATGTCACGCAAGCAGTCCAGCTCGACTATTAAAATTTTGAATAGCGTAGCTAGGCTATGCATTTGTCATTGAGTGTCGAGCCGGACGGTGCTTTTGTCACGAGGCGTTCAGCTGAGCCCTATAACTTAAGTCAGAGACTATTTAGTCCGCGAACATTACATTTTATTATACGTGTCTAAATAGTGCCCCAAAACGTTAATTGCTAGCTAGCTGCTGCGGCATACAACTTAAAACGTTAATTGTATATATTAAAACAAATATATATCTTAGAAATAACGCCAAAATACTATAGAACGAAATGCTATTACACTAAGCACAATACTAAATAAAATTTCTTAATTGACAGTTCAGCCGGACGCTCCATTTGTCACGCAGAGCCTAGCTAAGCTCCATGTTTGTCACATTAAGACTATCTAAGCTATAAAAATATACCATAGTAGTTCTATAGGCTATAGTTCACCCGAACTAGTTGAATTGGACGCGTGACATAATTTGGCCCTGGCGCACGCATCTTATCGTAATGCTTAATTCAAGTTAAATTACGCAAAACATTTCCTATTATATTTCCACACGCAGGAAAACGTTTAAAAATTGACTGACGCACGTTGTAGAGATAAAATGGGATATTATGCTTGCAAGCAGAAACAAAATAGGAATAAATATTTATCAATTGAATCCGTCATGCCAACGCTAAGCTTTGTGTCAGACAAACGCAGGTCGTATGTCATATTTCGATTCAGGAGCGTATTACATTAGCAAACACTAAGCATTTGAAGTATATGAAGCGAGTTAGTTAATATGTAAGGCCAATTAACTTATTCATACCATATTTGACCTATGCTCAGCAAGTTACGTTTTTGCATAAGGTACACTTACTAAAGTTTTCGGGTTCCTAAATATGGTTACCACTAAATCAGAGTTTTTCGTCAACGGTGTAACTATTTGTAATTCGTCGAATCTAAACATGATCGATTATTAATACTCTTTAGTTCAAGCATCGGTTTATTGTTTGCGCTAGAAAATTGATTGCGAGAAACGAGCTAATTTTAAGTATACTTGCCACATGTTCTCAAAAATGAAAGTAGAATAATGAACACGAGTGGGGAATGCTAACTTCGATTTTCGAACGAAAACACAGAAAATTGGAAAAAAAGCCCGGCCAATTTTTTTGAGTACAAGTTAAAACATAAATAATCAATGAAACTACATTAGAACTTTGAAATAGTGCAGTAAAATGTATTTTGCTAAATATTTATATTCTATAGTCAGCTGCTTTTTTGGTATTTGCCATATGCTTACAGTTAAAATTAAGACGAACGGTTTTAACAATGCTAATGCGGCGTTCACGTTATAATGTCCCCGCTGTTTGGAATTTTTGTCCCCTGTAGTAGCGACCCTACTGTATAGACAGTCAGGGTGACACTCGTACTGTAAATCAATTGCCGAGGGTGTACCACACACCCCTAGCTACTACATTTTTTCTTGACAGTGTCGTACACACCCTTAGCTACCAATTTGGCCCGAAGTAACTTTAACGGACACCGTATGTAGCTAATGCGGTTTATTAGTCAACTGTCCTGTGTAGTATTTTTTAAATTTACAATATTTGTACCTAGCCCATATGAACATTGCTCAAATAATTCGGAACACTGACAATAAAATTGCCAGCAGACACGGTGTGCCTGACACTGTCGAGAGGTTGTAATACGCGTAACTAGCTACCTTTGCAAACATTTATTAAAAACATTGGGGTGTTTAAGACACTCTGTTATCAAGAGTGTACCTGACACTGTGTGGTGTACATAGGTTCCAACCGTTGGGGACATTATAACGTGAACGCCGCATAACTGGATCACATCAGTGATATAGCAACTGTGGGACGGAATTACAATATAACAGCGTTTCAGCACTTGGAATCCAGACAGTTTCGCTAGCACGGTTACCATATCAAGGAAAATAGTTTTTTTGCGAACTATCGCTTCGGTAATCTATTTTTGATCAAGATGTGTGGCGACTAGGAACGGTTTTGAATTGACAGCTTCGTGGACATTATCATTTAATATATATTGTTTTTATCGTGCCGAAAGACTGGTTTCTCAAACACACAACTAGATTTCATAGGGCCAGTGTTTATGTTTTCCTATCACAATAGTACTATGTAAATGCGTTTAGTGCCACAACCATACCCAGGAGCGTACAATTTTATTTGTGTGCACCAGAGTGGTAGTCGTATACCGTACATTACGTCCGGTCACTTTTCGGCGTAAGTTGTGTCATTAAATGTTTTGAAATATCAAAAATACTTGTGGTGACCGGGTTTTAACACTTTTGGTAATTACAATCATTAATTGTTTATACGTACACTGAAAATGTGTTTTTGTGAAATTTAAAAGAAATTTCTTTGACTTTTGCACCACCAGATATTCTTTTAAAATTTAAAGAAATATTCCTTAAAATTTCAAGAATTATCTTTTAAAAACATGACTATCTTTGAAATTCCAAAGATAATTATTTAAAATTTCAAGGAATATTTTTTTGAATTTTAAAAGAATATCTGGTGGTGCAAAATTCAAAGAAATTTCTTTTAAATTTCACAGAAAGTATTTTGAGTGTACTCTCTGGGCCTTTGTAATTTTAATCTCATACACTTGGTTGATTCATACAATTTTTATTTTTATATATACTTGGTTTTTTTGTGTCTATTGAATGAGACCAATAACTTTTTTAAAAGGCTTCAACACCTAGAGTAAACTTTTAAATTGATTTTTCATTACTAAATAAAATTACTTTGCCGTACGATAGATTATCATTTTGCTGTTACTTCTTTGAGGCAAACTTTGATTACAACAGTGGCTATAGCTCAGGAACGGATAGTGGATATCAGTATTTTTGCATTGATCGATTATTTTATATTGAATAAATATCGACGCATAATGGTAAAAGCATTTACATCGATGTCTACTCTTGCAACAGCCTGAATTTAAAAACGTCCACTTTTACGCTTAAATAAAATCGAATTTTGGCGCTTTGTCTATAGCACGGTAACATATAAAATGATGCGATAAAAGATTTCACAGCACAGGTGATATGGCGCATTGCATCCGATGGCATGATATTTAACCAATAAGAACTTTGGAAAATGAAGAAAAGAGCAAAAACAACCAAGTTTGTCTCAAAATAGCGTTAATCTTGGTGTTATTATTAAAAGTCGCGATTAACTGGCTTTATATGATTTAAATTTTCATTGGCTGCGGAGCTTTTTGATGAATACCTCCGTAACCACGTCACCTGCACTTTCCCATCATTTTTAAAAAACGGAGACGAAAACATGTACCAAAATTCGTGTATATTTTACTGTTATCATTTATGCTTTTAG
Organism: Trileptium ribeirensis; assembly: GCA_030248225.1. Classification (NCBI taxonomy): domain Eukaryota; kingdom Metazoa; phylum Nematoda; class Enoplea; order Enoplida; family Thoracostomopsidae; genus Trileptium; species Trileptium ribeirensis. The sequence goes on along the minus strand of JASANE010006219.1, from coordinate 25,425 downwards.
AATTTATAGTTATATTTGGCTCACGATTGCGCTGTTCACCTGTCGTTTCTGCGATAAGAGGATACTATCAGTTTAATCCGATATCCGATTTTGTTTCAAAACCAGATGTACAAAATTTCGCCGGTCAGAATTATACTAAACCTTGTGTTTGTCACCTGTATCTTTGCAATTAACCGCATCTGGTGATTTAAACTGCGACGTTGAGTGATTATGCATTAAACCAGTTTACTAGTTATCTATTGCAATGCAGGTAAGTATTACCCTGTTTTATTCAGGCTAGACAGCTATTAACGTTGCCGATAAGCCTAAGGGTCTTAGCGAAATGCCCAGTCTATTACGATGATGACATTGTCATGTTTACAGAACTTTCGAACATCGAGAAATAAATATTTTAACATAAAAGGAATAGGTTATTATAACCGCACTGAAAACAAAGAACCGTTTTTATTACAAACTGTAAAAAGTAATAATTTTGTGTGCCTGCAAAGCATGATTTTAATATAACACCAAATTTTTTCAAAAATTCCGAGTTCTTCCTTAGCTTTACGTCATCTCGATGCTATATTTTCATTCGTCGATCCGTATCAACTTGGTCGTTGTACCAGAGTGATACTATCTACACCAGAAACCATGCGGTGTCATGTCAAGATAACGAAATTTACAGCTCGATGTGACACGAAAATTCCCCCTTGCCGTGCTGCGTTTCGTATAGTAATGCGTCGTTTACAGAGACATGTGTGGACATACTCGACATCGTCAATATATACGTACGTCTGTATGGAAATATTACATTTGATTGCATGTAACAGCCCTCGTGAGTTGTTACGTAAAGCGGATTCTGCGTAACAACTTTGGTGCGTGGTGACGCATAAGCTCTTTTATGTATATAACAACATTGCTAATGTTGTTACTTTCTAATGTTGTCACGTGAACTCGCAGCTTTATAGCATAACAACAATCGAATGATGTTACGAACAGTCTTAACCATACATGCTTAATGTGTGAGGTCTCAGGTCATGGCAGCCTGTTAAACCGTAACTAAGCTGACACTATAAGGGTAGGTCGATTAATTTCAACAATCTGTGAGTTTTAGGAGCTCTTATATATATTTTGACCTACACTCCAATACCTAATTTCACAAACGGAAAACTTAAAGAACCGACAGCTTCTTTTCCATAATAGTAGTCAGTAGCAGTTACACAATGTGCCACACGTCGTTGAGGTCCGAGGTCCAAGGATATAAGTATGTATGGAATGACCTACAACGGCTTGCTTAGTATTTCAACTGTATTACAATCGACATGTGAGAAACTACTTGCAGCTTTAAGCGTAACTGGCTTTGAGCCTGACTACAACGAACTTGTTTGATTTTTACAATGGTTCATAAATTTCTCATATCGGTCGGCAAGAAGATCGGCAGGCTTCTAATTTTCAGGATTTCTAAAAAACAAAATACTGTCGCTGTTTCTCGCTTATAATGAAAAAATATTAATTAACACGCCTATATTGCTGGTAAAATATTACTATGAGCGCGATTAAAAATAATGTTAATGCACAATCAAATTTTGAATACACAAAAATTTTCCCTGCCCTATTAGAGCAAACGTTAGCTAAAGTTACATCTGGGGAGCTCAAACATTTTAACACAAGACTTAAACCACGAGCAATGCTGTACGACAAGAAGCTTATAGAAACACGGATCTGCCACCGATATGCCTTTTAAAGTATTGAAAGTGCTTTTGTCTTCGAAATTTACTTGGTCGTAGAGTGAAATGCTATTTCACGTTCATATATGCGGTCCTAAATAGTTTCTGTTATCGTGTGCTCCCTTCTGGTACTGATGTGAAGCTGACTATATGGTGCTGTTCACGGCTGTACGTTTCCATAAAAACTTCTGAAAATTTATCCATAGGGTGTAGAGGTTACTCTTCTTAGGGAGGGGATGGAGAGGAGGGGTGCGGTTCATGTTGCTTCGCCTCAGTCTTGCGGTAGAACTATTTGTTACAGAGTGGAAGAGATTGGACCACCTGTCAGACAGAATGAGTGGTCGAACCACCTGCTAGAGGGATTACCCGTGAGCATGCATGGACCTTGGAAAACTATGATTTATATATATATATTTATAGCACTTGTATGCATTTATATATACATAGGGTGTAGGAGAGTTATTCGTCATGATCGGACCTCCAAAGCGTTACTTAGCCCCCCCTTATCCCAGTTCAACCAAACCCCCGTCTCCAAAGGGCTCACGATAAATTTTAGCAATTTTAGCATACTTAAATAAGTCTAACTTGGGGTAATGAGGAAAATCAAATAAAAAAATTGGGGGGACCGGCGAAGGTTTTTGGTTAACCCATACCCTACACCCACCCAGCCCCCCCCTCCGCAGGGACCATCTGCTATTCTGCTATCTCGCCCCTGAGCCGACGGATCATGGCACCATGACATATATTTCACATAATATATGGTTATATAAACTAACAAATTATTCAAAACTATATATGTCACTCTCTAATACTGGCACGCTTCCTTGGTGTGTCGGATGCAGTTACAAAGGGCTGTTTCAGCTAATATTATCTTGCAATATTTAAATACAAGTAACAGTGGCTCCTCCACGATTTCATTGCAGGGGACAGGTGACACTATGCACTGCGAAGCACAGCTGTCCATAGGGGAAGCGAGCGGTTGCCTCCTAAGTTGCGGCTTGCTCTCTTCCACCTCACTCTACCTACCGCCGCACACAATCCCCGGGTGTGTCAAGGGCGCGTGGAAAATTTTGAGAAAACATGCAAAACTGCTGGTAAATAGGGTAAAAATTGACAAAAATTGGCAAAAAGTGAAAATTTTTACGACAATAGTCCCGAGCGCTAAATTTTTTCCCAAGTGTGGTGGCTGCGGCGCACTTATATTTTTAAACAAGACAGCGATACTCTCCCTCCAGAATGTTTTTGGGAGGGAGGGGGAATGCGCTCTCCAGGTGGCGGCGCAACTACAACTCAAAGAACCTAATAAAAATAAAAAAGAAATATTCTCATCATTGGACGTAGTTCGTCGTGTTCGCATATAATGTTATAATAACACATTAGTCGATTTTATATCTTATCTATACAATCCTTCTTGGTCTAGTGAAAACGAAAATTATAAGTATTTATATATATATAAATAAAATACGACATATAATAATTAAATAAAAAAAGAAATATATAAATATATATGAAGTGTGTGTATATTTATTTTAATAAAAGGTATAAAAGGAGCAAAATAGTATTATTGTTTTTGTGTTTGAACGGTGTCTGGGTTCTAGTTGTTGGTTCCGGCGACTTTCCAGTCGATCGGTTGCTTTTACAAAAATTAGCTACTTATAATTGCCGATATTGCCTACAAAACCCAACGTAAAAATATTATCATTTATATATATATCATATGAGTAAGACATCCTTTGCTATTAGTGTGTGCGGCAGGACACTCCCCTCAACCGACCGAGGGCGGGGGTTCGCAAACATGGGGCACAACGCATTTTTTTTTAATTTTTAGTCACTTCGAGCAGGCGAGTATTTGAATTTCTGTTCAGAAATAAGCACTGAAATTTCTTGAATCTGCTATAATTTTTAACTAATTTAGACTAATTGTGCCATTTTTAGCGAATTTTCTGAAATATTTTGCAAACTTTCCAAATTTCGACTCGCGGTTTAAGATTGTATAGTAAAAATGTATATAATATAAATTAGTATATATAGTCCTGGTCAAAAATTAGGGGCACTCAATCGAGAGTCAATCGCGACTACGTAACCAGTGGACTTCGAGTAGCGTGCGAGCAAGATGCTAGTGACGTTCGCGAACGCATAATACCCAAAGCTAGTGGAAACGAAGCAAGTGCAGCTACTCTTGGCATGGTGGCCATTTTGGCGGTCCAAAATCACCTTTCTTTGCATATTTGAAAACCAATTGTAGTAATTCTACAACGCTAAGGGCAGTACAGTCACATATCAAAACTATAAACATCCATATTTCATTGTCCAGTGACCAAAAAAAACGAAAATTTCTATTTATACATCACAAATTTTGAGAAAAATTATAATTTTAAGAGTGGTCTTTACGTTGTAAGGCCCAACGATTGCCTCATTTGATGCATGCCACACAAATAAAATTGATTTTATTGGATGCCGCCACCCCGAATCCCTATAGACACAGACTAATGACCTGTGTACGTCTATGTTGAAAAAGTGACAAAATTATACTATTGTTGTTACCAACATGCATCAAACTTTGCTTCGCTACTGTCTCACAGTGTCAAAACGTGCCAAATATGGTGCTAAAACTCTGGTATAAGCGCGTTCAACGATTCAAATAGCCATACAATCCTATTGTTTACTCCAACAAGCAAAAACTTACATTGTCAAATTTTGAAAATTTTACTTTTTTGAATGTATTTTTATATTTTGGCTCACAGCTTCAAAATGGCTGCTCTGGCTGCATTGCAACAAACTGGTAGCTATCGATGAGAGCATTCTGTCTGGCAGAATCTGTTTTTCGATCCGATGCGTTTGGCAAATGGGATAATCTAAAATATTAGGTAACTTCAAATGGCCAAAATCTAAAAGTGTTGAATTCATATCAGATTTGATAGAATCTAGGCAGAAAATTATGGAAGCAGGGCACATACAAATCTTGGTTCACAACTACATTTCATTACGCGTGGAATAAAAAAATTGCGAAAATCTATAAATCCGGTACATGTGGTGTGACTAACTACAATCCAGATTAAGCAGATTTTACGATGGTAGGCTGTTTAAACCTATATCGAAAATTAGGAATATAAAAGAATACCTTTTTCGATAGAAGATTAGCAGATTCAGAACGCAACTATTAGACAATTTTCTCCTGAGTGATTCGAAATAAATTAAATTATATATGTTATCGGAAAATGTTATATCGGTATAGCGTTTTATATTTCCTTTCCATCACCAAGGTTATAATGGTCACCACTAGGTTATCTATAGCCATTGAATGTTTTCTATATCCATTTAGCGTATTTCTTTAAACTGCTGAGCTATAAACTGTTTGGCATGAATGTATGTGGTTGATAAAATATATGTTACGGATAAAGACGTATTGATCTTGCACCAGACACAATCCAATCTGTTCCGATCCGATTCAATTTGGACGTGTATTGCGTATTGAGTGCTCATATAGTAGCTTATTTAAGCCAGTATCGTCTGAATCCAATCCGATTCGATCCAACACAATATCCATGATCTTTCTGGACCCGGATCGTTTAGTTTAGTTTGAAAAAATGCAAATACATATATACAAATATACGGTAAGACAAGAGTTTGGTCGTATCGGTTCGAATCGGTTGCGGTGACAACACAAATCGCATCGGAACGGATCAGATCAAACGCAATGTTAACACGACCTAATTCAAACGAATTTCGGAAACAAATAGGGTTTGGATTTTCGCTTGCAAACTAAATTTGTAAAACAAAATATTCGCATAATTTATAACAACGAATTTGAATACAGGTACAACTAATTAGTGTCAACAGATATCCATGATGAATTTTTGTAGCATAGTGTGACACATTGTTATAGTCATGTGCTTGCCCTTTTCTGGCGATGTGTTCATTTTCTCCTTACCTCATATACCCAACTCTCAAGGATTACAACGGTACCACTAAAGTTATATGAGAGTATCGGCTAACAGCCCAAAGTTTCTTGTTGTGAAGGGGGTACCAGCTATAGAGTCGCCAATAACCAATAAGATTGGACAGTGGGCAGCAGTAGCCAGTGGTTCTTATTCTTCGGAAATGCTTTATTGGCTATGGGCAATGTGATAACTGGTGCCCCACCTCCAAGAAACCTTACCCTGGTCGCCGATATTTCCAGAGAACCCTAATGTGGTACTTACTGTAAACCTTGGAAAAGGTGCTTTGTAAGACAAAAAGCAACTCTATCATCGGATAAGACAAAGTATATACACGAATGTGACCAAGGTCAAACTTTTGTGCAACATTCGGTATGGACTCTTGGTTTTAAATACTATTTCGGCTCAAAAACGTAGCAGTCGTCTTTTTTGTTCTACGAATGTTTGAAAAACAAACGAATTTCAAACTTTCCGGCTGGTTTGTGTTTATAGCGCTCAGAGAAATCTGAAATGTAGCAGTGTTTAGTCATGGCATAGGTGCGTTCCGTTGTATGTAAGCTTTATACTAAAAAGCGCAAACTCAATATTATTGATTTCTATAAATATCATGTTGTTCACGCACTGGACCTTTAGTGCACCAGAACTAAATTCGTGGAGACACGTCATCTTTGTACTAAAACAACAGTTTTGTAAAGATAAAAAGTAACCGTTAATAACATTTTATATCAAGCATATAAGATTCTAGGTGTGCTTTTACTACGTTTAGGTATGTTCAAGCTAAAAGTGCGATACCGACAGCCCAAATGAATTTTTTATTCATTTCTGAATTATCTTGTGACACTTAAAATATCGCTGGTTTTATTACATAGCTTAACGTGATCATTCATCATTTTTAACTTTTTCTGCAAATAACACCATTTATTGCCGAATTTAAATAGTAATTCGGAATTCGCCGACCGAGACGTAAAGTATAATTTATCAGCCGCAATGCAAGCATTATAAACAAGTTTGTTCTTGTTTTGCGAAAAGTGAATTGTCAGGTATATCACGGCAAGTTACCTTGTATAAAACTACAGCTACATTATGTTTAGTGTCTGCCTGAAACATATATCTTCTTGACCAAAGAGGGTCAAGATGGAAAACAGTAGACAAGAATTAGCTACAAGAAACTATTGTATGTAGCAATATTGTATAAATAGATGTAACAACATACGTGTCTTTGTAAAACCGTATGCAATGCTTAAAAGTATTATCGGAAAAAAATTTGCGTGACTTGCAAAATGTAATAGCATTAGCGCGCTGTGAAACTTTAATAAAAACAGATCGTGACATGGAACAATTATCAAGTTGGTAATATCATAATTAATGAGTTCAAGTTTCGCTGACAAATTTTTTGTTTTGCCTTAAATCGCAAACGCATTAATACGAAATATTTGTCATGCGGAATTTTCAGTTACTGGGGCGAAATCCAGCAATTAGGTTTGTGACATGTTTCATTATACTCGCAATCAGTAAGTACAGTGTAACATGAGTTTAGGGTGCACAGTTTCAAAAACAGCGAAAATATTGCGAAAGCTTGATGGCTGCGCCAAAAATTCTATTCCTCTTATGGGTTAAATAATGTTAAATAATTTGTTTTGAAATCAAATCCGTCTTTGTCGTCTATTATTGTTTATAACATAATACATACAAAGGCGTCTTGCTTAGCGAAACCTTAGCTCCCTGAAAATTGGGCTACTCTGTTAATGTTATTTCAAAAATAAGAAAATAAGTAAAAACACAAACCGAATATATTAGGCGATAATAAAGCTACATATGCAACAAAATTTTTGTTTATTATACAGACCGCAATACATAAACTCGGGTGCAATTAGAAATCTGTTTGGACGGTCGGTGTCCCACCTTCAACTTGAACATAGCACAAAAAAGTAACAAAAACTTTGCTACATAACGTACATATAATGAGTTATCCTTCTTTTTTTGCAAAACTGTGAATTTAGTACAAAAATTTAGTATTCTCTCCTATTTACTGCACTACAATCGACGATAGTTGAAAATAATTCAGTCTCCTTACTAGCTTTCAAACGGTCAGAATGCTGAAGAAACAGAATAAAAATTAGGGAAATGTATGTTCACATTTTGAACTAATTTCGTTCAGATTTTGTCCTACAAATTTGAACTTGTGTACAAACTTTTATGATATATACTCTGGAATTAATTCTGTGCTCGTATATATGTCCTTTTTAACTTTTTGTGGAGCTCTTTAACACATCTATAGCTTTTGTTGTATCTCAAATAATTATTTCGTGGGCTTTTTACAATGTATTCGGCGATTCGGCACTAATATCGATGGATATGTTAACCATTGCAGGCGGCATTAGTGATTTTGTAATAACTCAGCATAGAACACACCCGCCGGCGGTTTGTAAGAATGCTTTTTCGATTTTAATAAATTAACGTTGTACCAAAACCAAATGCAAAACGACTGGCATTGTATTATCCGAGTGTTTGTAAACGTCAAAGTTCAAACATCATATTTACTGGACAAGCCCCATTGTCTCAAGTGTCGCAACCAACCATGCAGTAAGAATGAATGAAAGGATAAACAAACATCACACATGTTGGCAATATTGATGAACTGCTTCTCCAATCAGATGTAGCAAAACCTCGCTCATCTAAAGTTTGTTTACCGACAACAGACGTTGTGTAAATAGTGCTTTGCAAGTTTTAAAAAGAACCCTGAGGTTATCTTTTGTCGCGGCTTTTCAAATGTACATGTGGTTTCGACCTTATTCGACGATTGAATTCAAAAACTGTTGCGCGTGCCTCGGCAGAAAATTAGTAATAAAACCCTTGTATTTCGCGAAACTTGCAAAACAGTTCTGTAGCAAAGCTTTTGATATTTTTATATACAATATCAACGACGACATTTGTCATACTTAAACTGACTTTTTAGAATAATAAAGCTTGTTTAATATTTATTGGGTGTGTAAAAGAAGATCACGAAATGTATTTAATTGTTGATAAATTCTAATTATATCGATAATAAATTTGCTGTTATCACTGTTAAACATTAGGATCTTAATGTCTAAGAATAACATGAAATGCTTGGATCAAATAAAATAGACGGACAAGTATAAAAATACGCATTCTGAATGCTGGAAAATATTAAATATAAATGTTAAATATTGCACATGCACAATTTCTGAAATATTATTTAGAAATCCGCAACTAATGTAGGAATACTAACACAATTATTGTGGACATAATTTGGTCCTAGGTCAAATGTCCAGTTACATTATGTAGTATCAATACGAAGATTAACATATACATACACTCATGTTAGTTAAAATGTTATTAATATAATATTTGCATATTCTGAATTTAAAGTATTACGTAAAACATAAATTATTAGGCATTAATGTGTAAATTTCGAACTATACAAGCTAAAAATGTAGCATAAACTATCCGGTTTTATGTAGTGAAAGTCTAGCTAATATATGTTTTGTGAACTGTGCTTTTTATGTTGAAACACACAACGCAAATTTTGCTACGTATAACAGGTTCTATTTCTCTGTGCTTGCACATTTTACATAAAAGGATTTGAAAATTTTTAATATTTTTTTAGATATTCATGTGTATTTGCGCTGTAGCGCCGCACTACGCTGACTTGCATACCTTATATTTAAGTCGAAATTACTGGGCCAGTGATATAGTTTTAGCGCTTCAAGTATTATAGCCTATGGACCCAAGTACATGTCTGGGTTAGTGTATCATAATGATATTGCGTGGATTTTTCAATGTAACCGTAAATGCGTATGCTGTTTATATAAATGAATATGTCTATCCAGTATTCAGCATGCTCAAATGTTTTATGAAAAATAAAAAGTAGTCAGATTAAGTAATAACATATACTTTATTTGAGAGCATATTTCGATATTGAATGAAACACAAATAAGATGCTGTCTGTTTTTCGAAATAGATGCACAATGTTGCGCAATTGTGAGACAATGCATCATACTATCTTGACAAGCGAAAGTTATTCCGCGTCTTTCCGATGCACATTATTGTTGACTGCAATTCGAAGACAATTGAATTGTTTGATTTAGCGGTCAATGTACCATCTCCAGGGTCCTAGAACACCCGTATGACAGCCCCATTAGTGGCAACGGCACAAAGTCAATGACGGGGTATAGCTTTATGCATTCGCCTAGCTCCGTGTGATCTTACGTTATATAATCATTGGCCAGACATTGAATACGTTTAAATATACTTGAATATATCATTTGAATATTTATTCCTCTACGTTCAACAACCAACCTACGTGTTTGGACTGTGCTAGTGCACACCAGCTTCTGTCTTCAGCTCAAACAATATGCTGCGTATGTATATTCGACTTCGATACATTCCTTGCGATGTATTGTTCACGTTGGCAAAGCCACAATTCCTGGAATAAAAGAGTATTTAGAGGACACGGTTGCAGTGAACCTGGATGCAAGCTATGCTGGAGTTTAGGAGGATCATAACTTGTAACATTTATTTTGCTTGGTACCCGTCAGCTAAAAGGCTTTGCTGCGCGAATACAGCATTGTCTGGCACTCATCTAGTTAACAAAAGGGAAATACCGGTAACTGATAGTCACTAAAGCCGTTAAGGAGAGTGTCTAAACATTTTTCAACATTCTTTTTTCAATAATGATACCAAGCTTGTCCTATTGCTTTCCACTTCAATGGCCGGCAACCAAACAATCAGTCTGGTTAAAAACGGTTGTGTTTCTCGACAAAACGTTGGGTCAACAATTTGAATAAATGTATTCGCACATGTATAACTGCAATCGAAAATGTATACAGTGATTTTGTAGTGCTTATTTTACTGTCCGTGATGCGGCGGTAGTATGTTTTATGCGATCGATCAGTAATAGAAGAATAATATAAACTGTTTTGCTCCTTGGTTCGAAGTGACGGTATCGCGCTAGGGTTTCGAGTGACGATCACCGCGGAACTCTGTCAAATATGTACTGGAGAATTTAAAAATAGTCTCTGAAAGATGTGCTGAACTGAAAAACGCCATCACATATTTAAGGCATTTTGCGAAACCCGCTGCTAGTTTCTCTGCTGTTAACACCAACGGACTAATTACTGGCGTCTGGAACTACATTACTCATATTTCTTCTTAAATGCTTGCTATTTAGCCGTCCTGTGCAGATGATAATATAGCGAACCTTTCGCAGGGAAATAGTTATTATTTGTTAACATTTACTTTTTTAAGTGGTCAAAAATTTCCTATATTTACAGAAGTTGCCTAGGTCATTGTAGCACATCGCAGGGTACATAACCTAAAGAAATTCTAAGTGCCGCCAACGATGAGTTAAAAACCGCATCTTAACGTATCTAGGAGAATGTAAAAATCGCAAGTGACGTACGCTATTTGAAACGCAAACTTAGAAATAGCAAGCCATCAACTGCTTTTTGTGGCGTCGAGCAGCAATGATCGCTTTAGGGAACGTTTTAAAGAAATGCTAGCAGAATCTTGTCTTCTGATTTATGCCTATTTGAATGATGTATTAACGGAACTTTTTGTCAGTATGGTCATAAAATCGTTGGAAAAGTACCTAGTGCTTCAAGTAACAGAATGCTACAGTCACAACTCCTTCACACGTTACCAACACGATAGACATCACTTATTCAGAACATCGAATTTTAAGGCTAAGTATTGTCGTTGTGCCCATAGTGATCGATGTATACCGTTGTTTTTCGCAAAAACACTGTTAATCTTAGAACTAGTGCTTACTTCCGCTTTACCAGTAAATGGTATAATTGTAAATGGGCCTTTATTGTCACTAACGCTTCAAATAGACGCAAGTGACCCTAAGGCTCGTTTTGAAAAAACAACAAAATCGTTGGAAATAACAACACTCGGTTTTTTTCTGGGGCACCGAACGGATAGATAATATAATGGTAGCTAAGATTCGACGGCTTGAGTAGTAGGGGTAATATAGGAGCCCAATCCCGTTAACTCAGGGGAGTGGGGTAGATGGTCTCGGCGGGGAATATATCATAAATACAACTTATAGCAGTATATTTGCATGTCGTTGAATATAAGTCAAAACCCAGCAGCAATGTTTTAGCACGACAGCCCTACAATAAATCCATTCTTTGGGTATTTCATTTCGTTGATGCTACTGGTCTGATTCTTGGTTAAATTATCTTCCCGATAAATACAAACTATTGGGCTGCTACACCAATTGCTTAATAACATGTTACATATAAAATATCATATATTATACAAATGTTTTATACATTTCAAACCTGTATTTTTGTCGTTTGCACACATTGCTATATGTATTATTAATAGTTTCGGAATGATATTTATTAAATGAAAGCAAAAATTTTGTAACAAAGTGTACATACTTATATTTTGTCTTCTTACTATACTAAAATACCTAATGACCATCATTAATAATGATACCAACGTTCAAGCACTGCAGTACTATTAAAAGTTTGGTAAATCCACACCTTTTGTTGGTAAAAATTTTAAGCATATAATATGCATATTTCTAAAGTATAACTGATATATTTTGGGTTTAGTGAAGAAAATAAATTTATCAGTTGCTATTTTAGTCAATACAGGTATTATTCTGTTTTTAAACAAATCACTAACTATTTATTGCATATTTTAAAGAACGTTCAAAATATTGATATATTGAATTATTTATAAACTGGTAGGTTTGAAAATATAATTTTATTGGATTTGAATGTACTGTCGGAATTTAGGCAATGGTACATCTGTGATCATCAGTACAGTGCGAAGGGACTCAGGGGCCCAACGTTTCGACTAAACTTAGGATGAGGTAATTCTAAAGCTATGTTAAAAAATACCAAAGACTGAGTGTAGGATTAGTGTAGCGAGAGCGGCGCAGCCTACACTTAACTTTCATACACCAAAATCCCTTTCACCACAGTTTGCTATTCGATGTCTGCTGGATTGTTGTAGGTCAGCGAAAGCAAGATATTCATCCGTCTAGAATAACAAGGTCTAGGATTTTACTTTTGTATACCATTCAGGGGCGTAGCCAGAAAATCGGAACTGGGGGCACCAAGGCTTTCTGGAGGCACAAGTTAACTGTGTTCAGAATTATTTATTTTCAGAATTGGAAATGTGAGGGCACCGAGCCAAACTGGGGGGTACGACCCTCCGTGCCCACACCTCCCCCTAGCGACGCCCCTGATACCATTTCCATTTTATAAATTTTGTATAAATTTTAAACAAAAACGATAACCTATAGAAGTTATATTACTACTACACTAAATGCTTGAGCTTATCCTATTTGCAGCAGTTATTCCGTAAATTTTAACTAATACGTATGCAAAACTTCAATGCAATAAAAATGTGTTTTCCAGTAAATTTTGCTGAAGTCATATAAACCAATCGCCAGCCGGCGACTTGAAACAAAATAGGCTCTTAGAATATTTTCAACATGATAATAAAATTAGTAGTTGTGGTATGACTGTAAATTTATTGATTGCGCAGGCGTAAAATCTCTATGGATGCGGCAATTTTAGGTTAAGACCTGAATTTTATTCAACACAGCTTTCGTCAGAACCAAACTGTTTTTGGAACAGGCGAAATATTGTGTAAATTAGATCCCTGAAGATTTAGATACTTGGACCGAATATAATAAAATGCAAAACAAATATTAGTTAAAGCTAATGTAATGGCAATAGATGGGTGTAGTATATATTTCAGCAAAAAAATTGTGAGAATGACAGCTTTTAAACAATTTATATAGCCCAACCCAAGCTGATTTGTGGTGTATAAGCCATTTCAACCCGGTGACAACAATTTCAACTTGAACTTGACCTCAAGACTGTTTAAAAAAGTAAATATCAAAGTTGAATCCAGTGCAAACACGTATAAATATTTAAGAAACATTTAGGGCTTAGTAATTTTCAAAATTATTGCTTTCCGCTTGGCTAATCTACATTTTCATTCAGAATTTGAGACGTAGATTAAAGCATTCGCTGAAATACCACTTGGTCCGGCAAACCCCAATGTTGTATAATATACATTCGTGAATGAACTTCAGAGATGAATTCACTTAGGGCGCATCCCAAACACCCGACAGTACGTATATTACGAAGTCAGCACAGCATATATTTCTTATGCGTGTATTCCGTCTATGTTTTTGTTACCCATACAAATATACGTTTTAGAAATCGCAGAAATTTTAAACCAAAATAGGCAAATGGTAGTGATAAAGTATTTATGGTAAAGTCTCAAAAATTGTTAAATTTCTTTTGCACATTTTGTGCACTGCCGCCGAACGGTAACACTCTAATACACAATAGAAGACGATAATCAGATTGTCATCTTTTCGAAAATCAATTATTTTTATTTAGTATTACCTAAAAAATAAAAATAAGTTTCTGGTGAAAACAGATAATTCTATAATACTGATCGTATAAAATAAAGGATTCATATTTATTATTAGTTAATTATCGAGACACTTAGACTTATTTTAATTTTAACTAAGGAAACATTGGAAGGCGATTATTAAATTGTCAAATCGATAATCTGTTGATGTAAACAGTTAATTGTACAACACTGAATTACAAAATATAAGGATTTACATTTTATGTTATTTAATTTTGGACACACTACAATTATATACCTACTTTGACTGAGGAACATTAACGGTGGCGAAAGTGTCATATTGCATTACATATATTAAATTGTATTACAGTATGACTGTCAGTGTGCATTAACCTTTGTGCAATAAAATATTTTCAATTTTTAAATCGAGTGGTTATATTTTTGCGATATAATATTTTGTCTATACGTCCGTGGTTTTAGTGTTCAATTTATGCGTTTTCTTGACCGCACATAATAATGCAGCATTCACAGATCTGAAGAAAAACTATTGATCAGGGGAATCAGGTCTATCTCCCAAAAATTGCTCGGGGTCTGTCCTAGGGATGAGCCTCTAAACGTTTGCTAAAACGGCTTCCCATATTCCAGGATTCTGCTAATTTTCCCAGACTTTTGCTAATTTGAGCTGATTTTTACCAAATTCTTCCCAAATTTTGCAAAAAGTAGCAAAATTTTCCGTGCGCCTTCGGATCCAAGGTATATGGCTGGTGAGTGCGTCAATGCGGTTTGCAGAGAGTTGTAGAGGTCCCATCCTCAGGAAGATTAAGCACATACCCGCCTATAAACGTAAATTAGTCTAACAGATGTCGACCACGAACTTCCGCACCACCGAAAAAAATCTAGTCTTACCCATCTCTTCACAACTAAATGTATAAATTCACTGCCCACTGTAACATATTGTCCTAATTATATGTGTAAGATTTGCTCATACACAACCTAAAAGACCCGCTAATAACTACTAACATGTGTTGTATAAACAGCAAAGACAAGTGTTTTGAGTTTTTTAGTTAACCAAACACGACTGCCCACAAAAAATTAAATATGTGCATAAACACAATGATAATAACAAAAATACCAAATACAGTGGAGCAATTTTTATACAAAAGGGACAAATCTTAAAATAATACATGCGATTTAGGTTTGATCAATTATTGCGATATCTCGTGCTGTACCCCATCACCCCACAAGGTATTGTTCATAGTTAATGTTTATTCAAAAGCAGATTTTAGGTTTCTCTATTTGTTTCATCGCCTACTAATTTGATCCTGAAGGATTAACAAAATTCATTGTTGAAAACAAAATATTAATAATAATTTATCCTTGCTATAGCTGAAACAATTATTATAGTTCACCACGTGTCATGGAACTATCAATATAATTTAAATTAACTGTGATCCCGCTATGTCAGAATATGTTTTTTGTTTTACCGACGGGGCTACCTAGTAATTTTTGGTCCTATTCGGGTCTGTATATTCAATAGCTGTGGAAAACATAAATGCAAGAAAAGCATGCTATTGTCGATATTAATAATATGTTGCTTGTTGTAGTATTACACACAATATAACATGGTCCTCTATCAGAATATATAAGGGGAACAGAAACAACCAAGATCATGAGAGTACCAGAGGCGGAGCTGTAACGCCATCCTACACCTTTGACACTTTTGTGATTTCGGTTTTTCTCGTTGCGTAGTTTATCGATATATTCTAAAAATGAAAACTTGGACAACGCATATTGCTATTGCCCAGTAGAGATGGTAACGGGACAATATTTTTAGGGTGGTTCAAGTCGGTGTTTTCAAGAAATCGGTCTGAACCAGTAGCCATCGAAGTTCCGTTTTTTATATCGCTGGTCTTACAGCCTTTGTTTCGTTTAATGCCTTAATGCTGTCCAAACCTCTTAAGATTTACAGGAAAAGCCAATAAGTATCATGTTAGTTAGACCAATTAAGCATTGTTGCAGTACATTCAGCTATAAGTAAAATATATCGAATTAAATTTAAATGTATCAGGTGAAAAAAGTTCAATCTGCATTACGGCATTTGTTTGGTGTACTATAATAATGCATTACGTCCATGTTTTCTTTTTCTCCAATATATCAAATATCAAAATGTAACAAGTCGTCTGTAATACCTGTTTTAATCTCCATTCTGTTTCCCACCGTGCAAGGCATTGAGGTGCAAAGCAAAACATAGATTCTGAATTATAGGTCGGTTTTGTGTAAAAGCTGGCAGAACGTGCTAAATTAAAAAATGCCAAAGCATTGCCCATCATCTCAATTTGTGCAATGGAGCTGACAACTACACCAAGTCTGCTAGTATTCTTTTTATATAAAAATCTGGTATGATCATGACAAAAAATCTGAAAAATATCCCCAATGTTATTTCCAAGCGTCATAAAATTGGTATTTGTAGCAGAGTATAAACAGATATGTTTGTGCTTTGAAAACATGTCGCACGTTATGCATTTAAACTGATATTGAACGTAAAAAGCAGAATGTCTTAGTTCAATACGTAGTTTTTTGAAACTATTCAACATCAGTTATCATTTTAGAAAAAATTGGCAAAATAATTAAAAAATCATCAAAAATAGGGGAAACTGAAAAAAAAATTATGCAAATAGGCAAAGATTGGGGAAATTTTTAAGTTTGACACGGTACCGTTTACGCAATTATAACGCGAACATAATGGTCACCTTCAAGAATTTTTCAATTATAGTCTAGCTTCTCACTGTAATGCAAATTCTCATCCCGAGCTTTGCCAACACGATTCTAAGGTATTGATTTTCATCGTTTTTTACATAATATATGTAACGGCAAATTCAAATCTAATAGTAATAGTAATGCGGGATTGACGTTATAATGCCCCCACCAGTTGGAACTTAAGTACCACACCCTGTGGCAGGCACACCCTTCACAACAGGGTGTCTTAGACACCCTCTACTTTTTGAATAAAAGTTCATAGGGTAGCTAGCTTGCTGTTAGCTTTATTTTAGAGGGTGTCATGCACACCATATTAGTTTTACGTTTTTTGATGGTATCGGCCATACTGTCAGATCAATTCCCAAATAGCTAACGGGCCACCGCAGAAAAACTGCAAGATGTATGGCGCAGGATTTTTAGTAGCTTAATCCGATGTCGTCTGCACCGTTGTGAAGCTATTTCGTGATATCATAAATATCCAGTGGTCTCAAGTGGAATATTAGTGATTTACGGGCCCATGTCACCTTTAGGGGCTTCCCATTTTCCCGTCGGAAATTATATTACGTTGTTGTGTGTGTCAATATATTAGACACACATTTTGTATATTTTGTTTTTCCCATTTTCCCGATTTCCCGTTTCCCCAATTTCCCATATTCTCAACCAGTACAATGTGAGAAGTCAGGTGAACGGGAAATTGGGAAAACGGGAAACTGGGAAAACGGGAAATTGGGAACACGAAAAATTGGGAAATTGGGAAATCGCAAATCGGGAGAAGGGGAATACGAGAAATTGGGAAAGGGTGAAATTAGCAAAAGGAAAAATCGCGAAAATGAGAATTTATGAAAATCGGAAACTGGGGAAACGGATATTTCCGGATTTTAATTTTATGCTTTCCTAGGTTCACATTTCCCATTTTACGAACTTCCCTGTTTTTAAACATTTTTCTATTTCCCAATACTATGATTTCTCTACAGTTTAGTGTTTCAGCATTCCCCCACATTTCTCCATTTTCGTACTTCAATGTTTCCAAATATTGTGTCGTTTCGCCTTTTTAGCTGTTTTCCAGTATTTTCCGCATTCCGAGATCATCTGTTTAACCAGTTTTCCTTAACGATGAATCCACCTTATTACCAATATATAGGTCTAGGGGTTGGCTCTTTCCAGGGGGCTTGTAATCTCGGTTTTGCATTTTATATTGTAACATCGAGCAATCGCGAAATGGGCTCGTTGACATCTGTAAGGCTTTAATTTTAGGCTGAAAATGTTACTTTAGAATAACTAACTTTTATTTTAGATTTTAATAAAAAGTTTCATGGGTATTACGATCGACGAACTTGAATACCAGAATTGTGAGTCTGTCTTCAATTGTTAGGATATGTATCGTGTGCAGGTGGTCAAACATGGCGTATATTGTGTTTTTCGGTAAGCTGAGTACGACAGTCTGATTATCTACAATCCGCCACCAATAGTTCATACCTTTTCCAGGGGTTTTAAATGTGTGTAGGGTCGATGAACACGATTTTAAAATATAGTCTGTGTTCGATTGTTGGGTTACGCATTGATTGCTAGGTATCAAGCATGGTTTACATATATGTTTTAGTACGCTGAATACAATCATCGCGATCTACAATTTTTCAGAAAAATACTTTTTGCGGGACCTCTTCAGGGCCGCTGCGAGCCTGAATATGATACTATGATCTTTTTCTTGAAATAAATTTTTCAAATTTCGTCAAGTTTTATTTCCAGAATTGTATAGACTGTCTTCATTTGTTAGGTTATGTATCGCGCGCAGGCCGCCAAGCATGATGTATATTATATTTTTTGATAGGCTGAATATGTCACATTGGTTGTCTACAATCCGCCTCATATGGTGAACGCCTTTTTCAGAAGTTTTCCATGGTCCTAGGGTCGATGAACACGATTTCTAGAATATAGTCTGTGTTCGATTGAATACATTTAAAGCCCTGGAAAAGGCATGAACTATTCGTGGTGGGTTAGGTAACAAAATTGTCGTAATCAGCTTACCGAAAATCACAAAATACGCCATGCTCGATGGCCTGCACGCGATACATAACCTAACACTTGAACACAGACTACACAGTTATAGATATTAAGTTCGTCGAACATAAAGCCCCTGAAACCCTTTTAAACTTTATAATATGGTCGAGTCGAACTCCAAATAATGCAGCCGTATTTGGCATATTTATAACGTAAAATACTCGCCTGCTAACACAAACACATTAATAAAATGACGAAACTTCAAAAATTTATTCCTAGAAATATATCACCGTACTATATTCAGGCTCGGAGCGGTCCTGGGAGATTTACCACAAAAAGCATTGTTCTGAAAAGTTGTAGATCTCGACGATTGTATTCAGTGCACTAAAACTTATGTGTGGACCATGCTTGATGCCTAGCACGCAATGCACAGAAGAAAGCCTATATTCAGGAACTGGTGTTAATTGACCCTAAAACACATTTAAAACCCCTGGAAAAGGCATGAACTATTCGTGACGGATTGTAGATAACCACATTGTCGTATTCAGTATATCGAAAAATATAATATACACTATACTTGATGCTTGCATGTAATAAATAACCTAACAAATGAAGGCAGACCACTACACAATTCTTTAAATCAAGCTTGACGAAATTTGATAAACTGATTTATAGAACAAGATCACAACAAGATATTGAGGCTCGCAGCGGCCCTGTGAGATTTACCACAAAAAGTATTGTTCTGAAAAGTTGTAGATCTCGATGATTGTATCCACTGTACTAAAATTTATATATGGACCATGCTTGATGCCTAGCACGCAATGAATAACCTTGCAACCGAAGACAGGCTATTTTCTGAATATCGTGTTCATCGACCCTAAACCCATTTAAAACCTATAAAAAAGGCAAGAGATATTCGTGGCGGGTTGTAGATAACCAAATTATTGAATGCAGCATACCGAAAAATATAATCTACACCAGGTTTGATGGCCTGTACGCGATATATAATTTAAAAAATGAAGACAGGCTACACAATTCTTTAAATCAAGTTTGACGAAATTTGAAAAATAGATTTCTAGAACAAGATCACCGTACCATATTCAGGCTCACAGCGGTCCTGAGAGATTTACCACAAAAAAATTATTTTTTGAAAAGTTGTAGATCTCGATGATTGTATTCAGCGTTATAAAACATATATATGGACCATGTTTGATGCCTAGCACGCAATACAAAACCCAGCAACCGAAGAGAGACTATATTTTGGAAATCGTGTTAATCGACCCTAAACACATTTAAAAGCCCTGAAAAAGGCATTAACTACTCGTGGCGGATTGTAGATAATCACATTGTCGCATTCAGCCTACAGAAGAATATAATATATGCAATGTTTGATATCCTGCACGTGATAAGTAATCTAACAAGTGAAGACAGACTATAAGATTCATCGATTTACCTGGGAGATTTACTACAAAAAGTATTGTTCTGAAAAGTTGTAGATCTCGATGATTGTATTCAGTGTACTAAAACTTATATATGGACCATGCTTGATGCCTAGCACGCAATGCATAACCTAGCAACCGAAGAGAGGCTATATTCTGGAAATCGTGTTCACCGACCCTAAACCCATTTAAAGCCTATGGAAAAGGCAAGAACTATTCGTGGCGGATTGTAGATCACCAAATTATCGTATTCAGCGTACCGAAAAATATAATCTACACAATGCTTGATGGCCTGTACGCGATACATAACCTAACAAATGAAGACAGACTACACAATTCTTTAAATCAAGTTTGTCGAAATTTGAAAAATTTATTTCAGGAAAAAGATCACCGTACCGTATTCAGGTTCGCAGCGGTTTTGGGAGATTTATCAACAAAAATATTGTTCTGAAAAGTTGTAGATCTCGATGGTTGTATTCAGTGTACTAAACCATATATATATATATATATTATTATATATATATATGAACATTTCTGATGCTTAGCGCGCAATACATAACCCAGCAACCGAAGACAGACTATATTTTGAAAATGGTGTTCATCGACCCTAAACCCATTTAAAACCTATGAAAAAGGCAAGAGATATACGTGGCGGATTGTAGATAACCAAATCATTGTATGCACCCCACCGAAAAATATAATCTACACCATGCTTGATGGCCTGTATGCGATACATAACCTAACAAATGAAGACAGACTACACAACCCTTTAAATCAAGTTTGTCGAAATTTGAAAACTTTATTTCAAGAAAAAGATCACCGTATCATATACAGGCTCGCAGCGGCCCTGAGAGAAGCTCCACAAAAAGTATTGTTCTGAAAAGTTGTAGATCGCGGTGATTGTATTTAGCGTACTAAAACATATATGGATCATGCTTGATGCCTAGCACGCAATGCATAACCTAGCAACCGAAGAGAGGCTATATTCTGGAAATCGTGTTCACCGACCCTAACATATTTAAAACCCCAGGAAAAAGCATGAACCATTCGTGGCGAATTGTAGCTAACCCAATTGTCGTAATTAGCTTGCCAAAAAACCGAATATACGCCATGCTTGATGGCCTCACACGATACATAAACAAATGAAAACAGACTACACAATTGTAAAAATCAAGTTCGTCGAACATAAAACCCAAGACACCATTTTAAACATTATAATTTGGTCCAAGGGAACTCTACATAACACAGTCGTGTTTGGTATATTTACAATGTATAACACTCGCTTGCTTTCACAAACACATTAATAACATGACCAAATTTGAAAAATTGATTTCTAGAAAAAGATCACCGTACCAAAATTTTCCGTTTCTCAACATTTGCCTGTTCCCCTAAGCTTTCGTTTTCTGTCATTTTTACATCTAAGTTTACCGTTTTCCAACATTTACCCGTTCCTGACCATTTCTTGTTTCCCAAAATCCTGGTTTAACTAGATTTCCGACCCCATCTTTTTCAATTTTCTAGTTTCCTGTTTTTTGTATTTATACGTTTCCCGACTATTGTAATATTTCTCAAGTTTCTGAATGCCCAACTCTTCCGTTTCCAACACATTTAGATTCTCAAGCATTTGGCATCACAAGATTTTCTAGTTTCTTGTTCATGTTTCCCCATTTGACAAAATTTTGAATTTTCTAGCTTTTCAGTTTTCCAACATGTCTAATTTTCCAAGTTTTTCTTTTAAGCAATTTCTCGTTTCGAAGAAATTTTCCCGTTTTGGTCTCTGTATCTTTCCCATTTCCAGGGTTTCTGCTTTCTAACAACTTTCCATTTCCCAAGTATCTAACATCCAACATTTTCCAGTTTCGAGTTTCTTACTTCTAAGCACTTACCCTATTTAACAATATTGGCCGTTTCGTTGTTTTAATTTATCTACATCCCAGCCCATATGCCAACAACTTAATATTTTCCCGGCTTCCTGCGCTTTGTAGTTTCAGTTTCTAAAATGTTCCCGCTTCTACAGTTTTCCTTTTCCAAAGGTTTTTCATTTTCATAGTCTATCGTTTCCCGGTATTTTCCGTTGCCCTCAATCCAATATTGTAGCTTTTGTTAATATTTCCAGCTTGCCAACTTTTCCGTTTTCCACCATATATTCCATTTCCGTGTCCCCCATTTCAGCTAGCTTTCTTGGTACCAAAAATACTTCCTTCTTCTTTTTTCTGTTTTGCAACGTTCTCATACGAAGAGTTTCCCCAGTTGTACCAGATTTACGTTTCTCAAGTATGTGACTTCCTAGCATTTGGCAGTTCTATGTTTTCCATTTACGTCCACTTTCCCGCTTCCCAAGTGTTCCTTTTCCATTTAATTTCTAGTTTCCTGCATTTTAACACTTTGTTATTTGGAAACTTTTTTAAGCTTCCTTTATTTACCGTTTTCCAACGTTTTTTGTTTTGTACTTCCCAATATTTTCCTGTTTCCCTACGTACCTTCCATTTCCAAAATTTCATCGGTTTTCGATTTCACAACATTCTCCCATTTTTTGGGTTTTCCAGTTTAACATTTATTTGTTACCCAATTAACAAATTACTTGTTAATTGGGTAGCAAGATTTCCCAATTTCCCGATTTCTCAATTTCCCGATTTCCCGTTTTCCCGATTTCCAGTTTTCCCGATTTCCCGTTTTCCCGATTTCCCAATTTCCCGTTTTCCCAATTTCCCGATACAATTTCTCCGTTTCCCGATTTCCCGTTTTCCCAATTTCCCGATTTCCCAATTTCCCGTTTTCCCAATTTCCCGATTTCCCAATTTCCCGATTTCCCAATTTCCCGTTTTCCCAATTTCCCGATACAATTTCTCCGTTTCCCAATTTCCCGTTTTCCCAATTTTCCGATTTCCCAATTTCCCGTTTTCCCAATTTCCCGATTTCCCAATTTCCCGTTTTCCCAATTTCCCGTTTTCCCAATATTCCGATTTCCCAATTTCCCGTTTTCCCAATTTCCCGATTTCCCGTTTTCCCAATTTCGCGATACAATTTCTCGGTTTACCAATTTCTGTTTTCCCGATTTCCCAATTTCCCGATTTCCCGTTTTCCCGATTTTCCAATTTCCCGATTTCCCATTTTCCTGATTTCGCGATTTCCCGATACAATTTCTCCCTTTCCCGATTTCCCGTTTTCTCGATTTCCCAATTTCCCGTTTTCCCAATTTCCCGATTTCCCGATACAATTTCTCCGTTTCCCAATTTCCCGTTTTCCCAATTTCCCGATTTCCCAATTTCCCGTTTTCCCAATTTCCCGATTTCCCAATTTCCCGTTTTCCCAATTTCCCGATACAATTTCTCCGTTTCCCAATTTCTGTTTTCCCGATTTCCCAATTTCCCGATTTCCCGTTTTCCCGATTTTCCAATTTCCCGTTTTTGCAATTGCCCGATTTCCCAATTTCCCGATACAATTTCTCCCTTTCCCAATTTCCCGTTTTCCCAATTTCCCGATTTACCAATTTCCCGTTTTCCCAATTTTCCGATTTCCCAATTTCCCGATACAATTTCTTCGTTTGCCAATTCCTGTTTTCCTGATTTCCCATTTCCCGATTTTCCGTTTTCCCAATTTCCCGTTTTCCCACTTTCCCGATTTTCCAATTTCCCGATTTCCCAATTTCCCGATACAATTTCTCCGTTT
Source organism: Trileptium ribeirensis (assembly GCA_030248225.1). Classification (NCBI taxonomy): domain Eukaryota; kingdom Metazoa; phylum Nematoda; class Enoplea; order Enoplida; family Thoracostomopsidae; genus Trileptium; species Trileptium ribeirensis. Next base: position 1,545 of record JASANE010006219.1, on the reverse strand, counting down.
CCCAATTGCTGTTTTCCCGATTTCCCAATTTCCCGTGTTCCCGATATACCAATTTCCCGATTTCCCGTTTTCCCTGTTTCCCAATTTCCCGATACAATTTTTCCGTTTCTGAATTTCTGTTTTTCCCGCCCGTTAAAAGTAGAAAATGCGAAAAAGAGAAAGTTTACTCAGTCTTCACAGAAAATCAATTAACTAAACAAAAAATAAATACAATTCAGTGTGTGTCTATTATACAAGACACATATGCAAATAAAATAAAATTTCCCGTAGGAAAACTGGAAGCCCTGGAAGTTCACTTGGGCCAAATCTTTGATATCATCATTTGGTAGACGCATTCAGCAGCTGAGTCATTGTTACAAGTACTGTCATAAACGCGGTACGCGCGGATCAATACGTGTGTTCCAGTAACCGTGGAGGAATCGCAACATTATATAGCAGTGCTTCTTATTGGTCTTTGTCCAACGAACGACGTTGCGGACTATTTCAGTAGAAAGTCTGTTTCAATTGCCCGCGGCGAATCGATACTTATTGATCACAGCAATGTTCTGATTCTAGTATACTGCTGTTGCAAATGATCGCATTCCAACGATATTACCGGCACTTTCATTGTTTGCGCAACGCCATAGCCTTCATGCACCGCGCGAACCGATTTCTGATGAATTAATGTGTGATTTGCGGTGCTCAGTGTTTTTCAGATAATATATACAAGGGAGGAAACTCAAGTATGGTTTGAACCTGTACGAAGCATGTGAACCAAGTGGTCTTACTATGCTGTCGCGGTTGGTCACTGGTGACCAAGTCGAACTATCGTGCTGTGGTCACGTGGAGCGTGTGGTTAAGAAGATGGTTTAGAAAATGTGTGCATTGGACAAGGCTCATACCATATGCACCGATCAACATTACACTGCCATGAGCCACGCCGGTTATTTGTTGGAACAAGGCAAACGTACCGTAAAACTATGCCTAAAGAAGTGAGCAATTCTACTCTGAACCATGACGATGCTCTTTGAAAGCACAGCAACTGGGTCGGTGTTTGTTACTAAATGACGTCTCAGATGCGAGGTTATCGTACTAAGCACAAGCACGAAATGGTATCCGCTTGAAGTAAAAAAGGACGGCAAGTCGAAGGACTATACTGCGAACTTACGTGGTGTTGACAAGCGTGATCAGTTGCTATCTTATGATTGAAATCCCGAAGTTTGCATATGAATATATTCTGCTGTATTTTGAACGTTTCTGTATCGAATGCTTGGATTCTCTACAAGCATTGGCTTGCCAATCTAAACGATAGTATATAATAATGCAGGTTCTCCTGAATAATGAGTGCAAAAAGTGGAGAGATTTGACTTTGTAAGCAGTTTGCACGGAATTATAATCTAATGGATGCTTATTTGATGCTGCAGTTTCTTGCAAACGCCTGTTAAAGATTTTTGTCTTTAATGACTGCTTGTTTGATATTTAAGGTTAATCATTAAATTTGCCGCAGTTAATCACACCAATTTATGATATTTTGCTGCTGCGGACGTAAAGCTAAAACCGTTGAGT
>JASANE010006216.1:0-95175 GCA_030248225.1 Trileptium ribeirensis | reverse complement strand
ATATATATATATGGACACTATATACGATGTTATAAGTATACAGTGGAACAAATAAAATTCTCTTAAATTTATAAGTTTTACGGACGGACTGGACGCATAGGACTAGGAAGGACGGGGGGTAGGTTTAGGGCCCTCCGTGGGTCCTGGGAGTTCCTGAATGGGACCCCCGGTAGGTCAAAAGATACATAGGAATGGGCTGCACCACTCAGTGAAATCAGCTAATTCCCATTAGGTTCCCTCCCAATGCCTAAAGACGTCCTGTCGGGATATTTGAAATTCAGCTAGGAATGCTAGGAAGTGCTAAAAACGTCTGGCATTATCTTTTAAAGCTAACATATAAACGTGCAATGTTTGCGCAATTTTATCCACAGATTTCGTGGGAAATTTGGCCCCAAGATGTACTGTCATTAAGCTTAAATTGGTTGATGACCGAGGCAGCTAACTCGCTAAATAGCTGGAATTTGACCTATTCTTGGCGAGTTCTTGAGCTGGGTGAAAATTTGATGAAATGGTGACCAGAAGACGAATCTGTCCTGAAACGAGGACAGCATTTTAAGCTTAATCCGAGCATTTTATATAAGTAAAGATTTAAAATTTAAATTTGACGAATGACCCAGGGCCTTTTAATGGAACAGTTGGGGGAAAAAAAAAAAAAAAAAAAAAAAAAAAAAAAAAAAAAAAAAAAAAAAAAAAAAAAAAAAAAAAAAAAAAAAAAAAAAAAAAAAAAAAAAAAAAAAAAAAAAAAAAAAAAAAAAAAAAAAAAAAAAAAAAAAAAAAATAAAAAAAAAAAAAAAAAAAAAAAAAAAAAAAAATAAAAAAAAAACTCCAACCGACCAAAGAAGTCGGTTAGAGAGAGTGAAACAGAAAAAGGAAAAACGGAACAGAAAGGGCACGGGAAGGGAGTCGGGACAGGGGTTCCCGAGGGAATTTCGAGGGGCTGGGGCGAAATTCGGTCCTAGGACGAAGAACGGGGCCGAACGATACCAAACACGAGGGGGTTAGACGCAGTGGCGGGTTGGGACCCAATTTTGGGTTCCGACATATATTAGTATACAGGGTTTCAGCGGGCTTTCCCGCTCTAAGGTTGGGGCGGAGCGACGCCCCAACGGGTATCGTTGAGCTCACCGTGTAAAGGCGATTCAAACGAGGGCGTTTTCCCTGCCTTACCGGCAGCGGGTGGAGGGGCACTAAAATCACGACTAATAAAGAGAGTGTCGGTAAAAAGGGGGGGGGCGCATTTTCGGTCGTCCAGGGTTAACGGGGCGACTGACGGAGACCCGCCGGGCATCTTTGAAGATGTCTCGACGTGGGGAATGCGATGAGGGGCGTTTTTCCTACTTTCACGTTAGGAATAAATTTTCGGTTGGTTTGTACCCACCTTCTCTCGGTATGCCGAATTGGGGGCACTTTGGCGGGTTATAGCGGGTTAACGGGAAGTCGGACAAAAACTCGCCGGATATCGTTGTACTCGCCAGGAGCAGGCGAGTACAATGAGGGGTCGCATGAGACTATTTGTGGTCAAGGGTCAGATACGAAGTTGGCACAATCTGACGGAGTTTTATGTTGAATTTCCGTGGTACGGTATAAAACAGGGAAGTAAGTGATTTAGCAGCGGGATGACTGGTCAGGTCGAGACCCGCGTGGCCTCGTCAGATGCCTAGACGGGTAGACTACCTAGAAACACGCACACTTTCAATCATCGATCCGATGGTAACCAGAAAAACCAGTTGTTAGTATGGTGGTCAGGCAATTTTGGGGCGTCAAAGGATGCTATAAAAGAAAGGTTTTGATACGGTGGGGCGGAAAAATAGACACGCCGAGTCACGAAGGTCACGCAGTATACATATATATGCATAACTATATTTCCATATAGGTCTAGGTTATGTCCACCCGGAACCATGGCCTCCAGCCAAACCTAGCGTAAGTAGTGGCTGTTAGTTGAATGTTCACCTGCTCGTCCCCAGAATATCTCAGGAAATCCTCCAGCAATTTGCGAAGTTTCGACCTCATTCGAAAGCCCGAAGAATTCTCTACCGAAAAGTACTCGGGACATTTTCGGTAAATCTGAACCGTTGGACGGTTACGGGCCGATAAACGGGCCCGAGATCCGTTATTTCCGATTAATCGTAAACTACCGTAACCCACTGATCTCAGCTTACTTTCTCGACCATTAAGCTATACTTAGCTTGAACCAGGTAGTGTTGAGAGTCCTGATTTTGCTTGCTTTGCGATCCCTTAAATTATCAAAGGCCTCCTATTCCCGGACGGTCTAAATTTTGAATTTCCAATAGGGAAATAGGAGAAGTAATCGAGTTCCGTTCAAATCCCCTATCTTAGCGCCAGTTAGGGACATTTTCCATCCTTTCTAGATTTATACCTTCACCCTACTCGAACGTCCTACTTGTCTGGTTGAACTCGTCCAGCATGACACCCGATGATAAAACATAAACATGCAATGGCAAAAATCATAACAACGGCAAAACATGTAAATGACAAGCAAAGCAAATCAATGGCAAGAACAAAGCAATTAGCGATAACCGTGGCACCCTGCACACATGAAGACTTTACTCCTGTAAACCTGCTCTGGTTCGATTTAAGGCCTGCTTAAGCAATTTCAGCGCCGAAATCATGTGAAAGACACGTAACGGGCCGGAACGGGCCTGTTACATATATACGTAATAAGTCTTTATAACAGAGCCGTTACAAGCTATGCAATACGTGAAATTTTGTTGCATCTTTGGCGATGAGTTATGAAAGCTGAGCAATTCCATAAAGCTCACAACAGCCACTAAAACCGTTGTAATGTTCGAACAAAACTAGCTACATAAAGGTGAAGTTTTATGTCTTTATGTCTACATTTTTCAAACAAAGATATTCGTACAATTGATTTACGAGCAAGAATGCAAACTAAATAGTGAACCAACACAAGTTTTTGAATAATTATGCACAATTCCACTACTTTCTTGATTTTTGAGGAGATACTATATTTACCTTTATTTTGCTACTATTTATACGTGTCAGCATATAATGTTATATATTGTGAATTCTATTGAGCGACATAAAAATTTCGATTAGCTTCGCCTATAATGTTCGGAGTTGGAAAGTTTTAGAAAGTTTTCGAAAAGTAGAATAAAAAATGAGTTTGGCCAGTAGTTCAGAACACATCGAAAAAAGGCTCTGAAAGGTTGATGAAATTCTCTCACATAATATCTTAGCAGTTTCATTGTCACGTATGTACTATTAATAAAAATTGTTTTCTTTTCATTGTATGGAGACCACTGACTATTGATAAAATATTGAGAAATAAAGACTGGTGTTGATATATTCGTCGTAATATTTGGATTACGAAGACGGTGCTACGACGGGGTCATGTATAACGATAAACCGCAAATGACCCGATAATACGTGACATCATAACCTTTATTACGAGTATGCTAATACTACAACATAGAAGGTCATAGCGGACATGGGGATTATCCCCCTGTGTCTCGGACAACCGGTAGCACCGATCCTTCCCTAAGACATAGCATGATCAGTTGACGCTTCGCACCTGCGCCCTACACCACGCCCCATCCACGCGCCAAAAGCGCGCGACAAGTTTTAGCAAAAATGGGGCAACAATGAGCTAAAATTGGGCTAATTTGTATAAAATTAGGAAAATTGATAAAATGAGTGCATAAAATTTAGAAAATTTTAGTTCCAAAAATTTATTGCAACCTAGGGGCCTGCCCTTCCCCCACCCACCGCCGACAGCCTGATCCCACTGGCGGCGGTCTTCCGCTCGCACCAGCTATGCCACTAGGACTTCAGACCTCACCCATGTGTTTTCAAATCTAAAATTTTCCGGGCACAGTATTAAAATTGCCTGGGCCCGTTGCATTCACGGTTCCCCAGCAAACAAAATTTCGGGAGGGAGGAGTCAGTTATCTTTCTATAGGTACGTTCAGTTTTTTTTTTGTTTTAGGCAACAAGTGTCTGTACTTGCATTTTCTAATATAATTTTCTATGTATCTGCAATTTTGAGACATTTCTGTTAATGAAGTCTGGAGGCACATAACTAGTTTTATTAGATGTAGATGTCGTATGGCATTGAATTCACTTCGATGAAGTGCTGCTACGACGCAGAGAGTGATTAATCATCAGGAGCTAAACGCCACGCTGAAAAGATGGGTGTTTAGAAGTTTGCGAAACTCAGTCGACGATAATATATCCGATCGTATAGACACTGGAATAGCGTTCCAAGTAACTGGTACAAGGCAGTCAAAGCTGTTTGTGAGTCGTTGAGGCACTTGAAGTTGACGTCGTTGGAAAAGACGTGAACTATCACATAATCGTAGTTTATTAATTAAGCTGGTAGGTCCCTTGTTACTGAGGCACTCGAACACAATGCATGCTATAGTAAAGGTGATACGTTGATCCTCAGGCAACCAGTGCAGATGCCTTATTACTGGTGTTATATGGCCGAAAAAAGGTGTTCGTGTTACAACTCTCGCCGCAGAGCGTAGAACACGGGTCAAAGGCATTAACCGTGTGCTGGGCATGTTAGAATAAATCGCGTTACAGTAGTCAATACGAGAAATGACTGTTTAGACTATTAGAAAGTTAGCTGCAATGTTATACGGCTAGCAGATGAAAAACTTAAGAAAAACATTACTTATTATTAAAATAGGAACACGTAAGCTTGAAGATCTTTGACTTTTGTTATTTTTAGTGCATTAAGTGCAAATATATTACAATCGTTGAACGCTCTCAAAATACTAGAAATTTATTACGTCGTGCCGCTTGCTTGATGAGGAGAAGCGCGGCGTACAGAGCGGGAGAGGGAGGTGTAACTTTGGGAGTGAACCAAAAATTCTCCGCTGTCCTCCAAATTTTTAACTCTTAATTTTCCGTTAAAGTTTTTGTAACTTTGTTTTTAACGTTTTTTCTCATTTTGCTCATAATTGCTGAAGATATGTTAAAAAGTAACAGTCAACTAGTTAACAAGGCAAAATTGGCTTCTTGTGTTTGAAATATCCTGAATTATAATGTTGAAATATGTTCTGTTTTAAAAATTGTTTTGAAGGCAGTATGCCGCAAAATACGTAATATTGAACTATGTGCTTTAAAAATGGAAATTTCTCTGAAGAGTTGCACTAAACACAAGAACCAAGCTTAAAATTACTAGAACCAATAATTGTAAAACCGTTATTGATGAAGGTGAAAATAGACTAGCACTGCTGTAGAAAAGTAAATATTGGTGGAGCGATATTTTCTCAGGCGAAAACTATCATAGCGGTTTCTATTCGATGCAGTCTTTAAAAATATCGACATGATCAATATGTGTAACGATAAAAAGATGTGGCATATGATGCAAATACGCATGATAAACAAGATTCCATTGCACGTTTTTAACCATGGCAGCTTTCTTCCCATTATCCGAAATTTTTACCCTTTTATGTCAAACCTGTTATGTTTGGCGAAAAAAAGTTGAAAAATGAGCATCATTTTCCACGAGATTTTTGTTAAAAATTCTAGGAAATGACGTTTTTTTTCTACGCTTTTCAAATCCCAGAAAATTCCAGGTGGGATACCAAATTTTAGGAAATTCAACGAAAACCCATGAAATTTCAGGAAGTGGGCAAGCAGTATATAAAATATTTCCCCACCCCTTCCCCCTCCCCTGAGGTCAGGGTCAGACTTGACCGCGAAATCTTCCCTATTGTTGGACGCCCGCAGGAGCCCCATCTATCATGGTTCTTTTAGGATTAAATTTTTGGAAAAATTTACTGCAATGACTGCATCAGTGAAAAGTTATTTAGAAATTTGACATAAAGCTGATAAAATAAACATTTTCAAAACCAATCACATACCTGTCGGACGTTTTTATCAACTGCTTTACAAAACATGACTGAGAGCGTTTTTTCAAAGACTGGAGAATTTTTTATGAAGTTATAACCTTTTAAGAAAAAAATTGAAAATATATTTTTAGAAGTTTGAGCGCTAATTTTTTCAACGTTAAAACTTACCTAAATAAACAATAATCAACACCGTTGTGGTATGCCAACTTCGCACCCATTGTAGCGTACATATTCGATGGGCAACTTGAGACGAACGTCGCCGCCACCGAAGCGTTGTCAACGTTGCGTTGGCACTAATTGTCGATCCATTTTTGGGTGGTGCGGCTAGCGACTGATAGCTACCATTGTACGAAGATCTCTCGATCACCTGAATATCATCATCATCATTGTCTGATTTACAACAGTTGTTGCTGCTGAAGCTACAATTGCAATCAGTTGGTTCAATTCCATTCGACGACGCATTGACTGATTGATGAGGCTGCTGAATGGAAGAATCACACATTGTCGCTACCGAAGCTGTTATCGCTCCACATTGGCGTCGACCATTACGCTTATTGTTGCTTCGAAACTTATATTTTCGCCGACACTTGTTACTTAGTTTTCGGATTCCAATGTATTTACTGCTGTTGCAGTGGTGATTGAGTAATGTCATACTTTTTGTTGAACATTGACTTTTTACATCACTATGACTATGGTCATTTGGAGCTGTTGAATAAAGGCAACATTTATACTGTTCGATATTTGGCAATGAATGATTGTCGGCAGCCGATTGTAGTTGATTTTGCTGTGTATCAATCAATTTGTAGATTGTACTACGTCGATCGTTGTTGTTATTGCTATTGTTGGCATTGTAATTTTTGGCAAAATCTGCAAGATTATGGCAGCTGCAACTAAAAGCACATGGTGTCGTATTAGCAATTGCCATTTCCACCCGTGTTTTTGTGGCACGCCTAAAATAAAATAAAAAAAATATTTACAATTCCGAAATTTTCTTTATGTGCATCGTTAGATATAGGCTTGATGCTGTAAATGTCGTTATGCCATATTGTTGTGACAAGGTGCAGGTGGCGACTAGCACAATGCTACATTTTCAATTTGCAATTCTTAAGCAAAATTTTCTGTTTCTTCTGAATCCGACCTAGCCGTGATGGCAAACATAAATCAGTCTTCTTCGCTCTAAACAAAAATTTTGCTTAAGAATTGCAAATTGAAAATGTTGTATTGGGCTAGTTGCCACCTGCACCTTGTCACAACAACATGGCATAACGACATTGGTATAAAAGATTTACAGCATCAAGCCTATATCTAACGATGCAATCATTAAAAACGTTTGATTTATAAATAGCTTTCAACGCCACTTCACATGCAAAATCATGCAATGAACAGCAGCAGATACATTTAGTGGTATATATGCGCTGAATTTATATGTCTTGTCGTTTTGGTACTTTTTAATAAATACACAACATATAGATGAACTGGAGACCACAGTTAGGTGGGCTAAGATACGATCGGATCATGTTAAATAAGCTTGAGGTAGGACGCAATTGATAGTGTTGACTATCAAGATGTGGCTGTCTTCTGTTGGGATTTTTGAGCTATTCCAACATAATTGTTGGAATCAGAGTTATTATGGTAGGTTCCTAGCTTTTATTTATGTGACTATTTGTAATACCTATTATTTCTTTCATTCCGAATACATTGTGCCGCTCATACAAATGTCTTTAAAAATTGAGCCTAGTAGTGTTGAGTCGGGACGGGTCTGTCTATAAGTTGTTGGTATTGCCTACTAATTTGAAGAATTGTAATCCATTCACTCTCTTACACGAACCATCCGTTCTCTTTCATGAATCATAGAAAGAATATTTTTATCAGGAAACGAAACTGCAAAAGATAACAGGTAGCTTTATAGTGAAAGAAATGTCTTTGCTCTGAGAGCAGAGCTGGAATTAGGTCGCTATATGCAAGGAGTCTTGCCCTATCGAGTTTTGTTGTGTTCCGCCTGGTCGAATCATAAATTTACATGGCTCGTCTCTAGTTAAATATTAGGGTAACAGCAAAACTGTTGATTTTGCACATTTATATCACACACTTATATAATTATATGCATATTTCTGCAAAATAATGTAGTTAGTTGCATTCTCAAAGCCACTTAGCCAAAGTCATCAAAGCAGCTTCCTACGTTGCTATAAACATTTTGCATTGCAATATTTATAAGACCGAGATAACTCTCTCTTGGGAAATATACAGTGAACCACAGTAACTAGCCAGCTGGTTTAAATAATAAAAGCCCAATTTAGCATTTAGCACCCAGTAAAACGAAGCTACGTTTTGTTCCTTCGATATATAGCCATCTGTACTTCATACCATAATTATGATAGGATAACATGAGTAAGCGAAGTTTGTGCTGACGTCTCAATTGAGCATAAAAAATTTCATAACTAATACTGATTAGCTAACAACATAGGAACCTACATTCTTTTTGTACACCGGTCCTAAAATATAGATCTTTGTATTTTCGAATATGTGTAAGAAAGACATTTGTTGAGTATATACCACTAACAGCGATGCCATAAACGAGAGAGTTGCTCAGCTTAGCTGGGTTCAGGTATTTCAGTTCACGATTTTAAAAACACCATAAGCCACGATTTGAACTTATGCTAGCGGACGCGACTTGAGGTTTAGCAAATTTACAATTGCAATCTACTGGCCGCTTACATTTAAAAAAGCTATTTCTATTACGTTCTATGTACACTTTTATATACACTTCGATCACGAACACAGTTATCACATTCAGGACGCTATTTTATGAACGCGGACAAATGTGCGAGATGTGGAAATGCAATACACGAGGATTGCGTTCGTACATCACAGTGCGTTAACCCAAGCTAAAGTTAAGCTTAAGCTATCCAAACTACGAATAGTCATGGCAAAAATGTGAATGCAAATTTTTGTACAATTGAGTAGGTGAGTTCAACACAATTACATCCATGGTGTACGCACCTAAAGTGGACTCACACCATAGGAGTATCCAGAATTTACAGTTGGAGTTACGTTTATGCTATACCACATAATTAATACAATCAAATTTTTGACTTAAGGCCTTCCAATAAAACTCAGCTTTCTAGCTCCACATTTGGAAAAAATCGTTAACTTTGTAAATTGTAGCTGAAGTTTTATGCGTTACTAGTATGATAGCTAAAAATCCAGGCTAATTCTAAACAGCATCAAACGTTGCGACCGGAATGAAATGTTTTCATGGACATCATTGACGAGGGGGCGTAGCCTTTTAACCCCGCTCTAAATATGACTATGACTCAAGAATAAATCTATTTAATTTAAATCAATAGAATATTTCAAATCCATAATCTCAACATGTTTTGGTACAACTTCACGTTTTAAAATTTATAGTATTGATGATTCACGTACATGCTCATATAGGTAGGGGTGTTACCTACTGAGGTGCCGATCCCCCATTCACTGGCAGGTAGGCAGATGGCAACGCCGCAAGCTCCGACCAAATAGGCACTGAAGACCCCGCACCATCGCCCCCCAAAGAGCCGGCCAACTCTACTTGGACGTCGGACCTCAAGCATCTATTATTATTTAGAAAAAATTACCGTTCTCGAATTTGTCGATGAATTGTCGAAAATGTAATAACATAGGCAACTACGACAACAACAAGCGGTAGCCAAAATATCGATACAACATGGTAGATGTAGTAAACTTTTTCCAAGATCAGTGTATCGGTAACGTTCGAATAGATTCTTTGTTCAAGAAATATGTTGATACAAATAGTTTCCTGGATTTCTTCGGTTGAATTACTTGTTGCACCAGCCTACAAATGTAATAATCTCTTCTACTTAATATAAAAATCGGAAGTCCTTATTGCATTATAAATCGGCCAGTGTAACGTATAGGGTCCGAAATACATGCTGTCAATGTTCTCAATAAAACGCATAGCGTTCGCTTAAGATACAAGAATTAGACTAAGACTGGTCGGTAGGTCCCGCTCCTCAAACCCCCGCACTAAGTTGTTCTTTTTTCTATCCGTGAAGTTGCTAAAGATGGTATATTCCCAACTTTTAGTTTGAATTTCCGGCAGTTAACTTAGATTCATGTGGTTTTTCTCAACTGTGGAGAATAGACGAATCCATGCTGAGAACTCACAAACGAACCCTCATAGACGCAATAACGAAAACTTGGAACACTGCTTGCCTCTACACTGCTTAATACTGCCGAACAAAATGAATGACGTTTCTACAAAAATTGAACATTCATCCTTGTTTATCCTCTCCACGACAGAGAAACATTAGATCACGTCAAGTTTCCCCTCGAATAATTGTATAACCGTCCATCTCTCCAAGGGTAAGTGTAAGACTAACTCTAAGCCTGGGTTTAAGGCTAAGGCTTAGCTAAATAACATTCAAAGCTAACTTGCAATAAGCGTGGCTGAACCTCTGCTTAGTTAGCAGAACCATGATGGTATTAAGGTGATATCGTCTTTGTCATCGCTCCGTTAATCACATCAAGCCAAGATTATAATAAACGGTTTGTATCAATGTTATGCTTTACGTGGAATATTTATTCACTGAAACACATAGTTGATACAAATATTTTTAATAATTACTTTGTGAACTAAATAGACAGGTTTTAAATTATTTTAAAAATGATATTTTGGCAAAAAATTATCATTTAGTTAATAAACCGCTACGCTCCAAAACTATATCAAATTAAAAAAACGAGCACTGACAAAAATTTCGCAGCATAAAAGTTTGCACAAAATCTAACGAGTTCAACTTGAAATTATCCACATCAGATTCAATGTGTTATGAGCTAGGTATTGCATTGTAATATAAATTCCACAGCCTGTATTAAGGTGAGTGAACTCAAATTCGGGTTCGTCGCATTAGCTACTACAGTTGACAAGGAATAAGCTGCAAAAAATTGGGAGTTCTCTGTTATTCCTCAAGCAAGCTCATACTCATTTTACACGTAGGTACCCTGGGACAACCTTTTTAATATCATTTAGCCAGCCATTTGATCATTCTATTAGAAAACTTTAATTAAACATTAAATAATCTACAAAAATAATTATACTTACGATTAGATACCGGCTGCTGAACGGTCGTGAAACGTAGAGCTGTGGAAGTGATAGAACAAAAGTCAACGTCCACACAGAACTGATAAAACTGAGCACAATTCGTCGCATTTTTCTAGTATCACACGACAATCGAGCGCAACGTGCACCGATTGTACGCAATATTGCAATCGAAATCATGATATACGACAGGGCGTAAAAGTTCATCAAGTTCATAAATGGAATCGCTCGACAAAGGATCTGGAAGTGGAGAGCAAAACATCATTTAACCGTAGGATCATTTACACTATATATAATAACAATCTATATATTAGCTAACTATTCATCTGCAGCGGCTTCGTGGACTCCGGGTAAGTTTGAGCTACTCCGCAGATTTCATTTTGACTTTTTCACTGATCGCAAAATACACAGTAATTGTTTTAGCAGTTATGTTTGAAATAATTTACGTGACGGCAGTTAGCGAGTTAAATGCCCAGTACAGCATGCCTACGTGCAAGAAAATATACTGGACGTACCGTGAAGATACAGATACATTTCTGAGTTTGACAGAATTTAACTGTCGCCCAACATATATAACGCTCTGGTTCTAACGTATCAATTATTAGTCTTCTTACAAATTGTATGTCACAGTACTGAAGCTTCTCGGATAAGAACCGGATACAGAAACATGAAGCGTTTCCCACCAGATTCCTTCAAAAGCAACTGCAAATAAACCGTCGCAAAACTAATCTACTATAGTCTTGAAAATTTTACACAGAAACTTTATTTCCAAGATAATTATGCCGCGCAAGAGATTCGAACACGCGATCACATGGTTGTGCGATTTGCGTCGAAAACCGGTGCTCCTCATGACCACGGATGCGTATATATGCCTAACAATAAACAAACCTCTCCAAGGATGCCATTAGGCCAACCCTCGTTCGACGCTATTCGAAAATAAATTTGCGTCGGCACAAACCATATCATCACGAGAATATCAGCGAGATTCAGATGTTTCAGTAGCAATGTGTAGTGCTGAAAAAATGCACATTTCATTATCAAAGAAAATCTAGCCTCACTTGTGATACTAATAATATGAATTTTAAACAAAAATGTATAAATGTATTAAATTGTGAAAATTTATTTACTATTACCAAGAGCGGATTAGGGAAGAGTATGACACTTCCCTGCACCACTCACATGTTAGCTCGTCATAGATGATACAGGCGGTTTCGGCCTGAGCCGCCCAGTTTCTGGGGGTCGAGATGCCCCAACCCAATCGCCCCCGTTTTTTGGGGAAGATAGGTCGGACCCCCCTCCACAATTTCTGGAGAGGGGGTCGGTTTATAGGCAGCTACTTATAAACCGACCCCCCCCAGAAATTTGGGGGTCCGACCTACCCCCAGACACTGGGGGGTCGGGGCATCTCGTATGATATACTTTTATATTATACGTGATCAATGTTGGTTATCGTGCGGGTACACGGCAGAGAAGGGGGCACGCAAGGCGGGTAAAATCGGTGTGAATATGAAATTGTTCATAATTTAATACAATTTGCTATATTCACAATAATAATAATAATCTAATAATCATAATTTAATAATCTGGTATAACTATTTACGGTAAATGCAAAAAATTTTCCGCTGCAGCTTAGTGGAGAAGGTGTCCGATACTTAGATGGTTACCCACTACCATCCTATGGAGACCTATGCTTACATATAATTGGAATATTATTTAACTAATTTAATAAATATCAGTCAGATAGGACATCATCGCAAAGTGAAACTTAATTATTTGTAAACTGCATATGCTTATTCATGTAAAATTTTGGAACAAGGCTTAAACAATTTAAGTTAATGTTCATTATGTGTTTCGAAATACGTTTTAATGCAAATGCTGTGGTCACGTATGGTTTTTTCAAAACTCTATCCGTTATAATGGCCACAAAAGCATATGAGAAATGCCAAACTGTTAAAGGTGTTTAATGTTTTATTTTATGTAGTAGCATAGCAATATACATAAATACATAAAATAACGGTAGTTATGCATTATCTTTGAGTTTAGGGATTCAGAAAATTTTAAACGTGGTAATTTTTAACAATATATTTAGCCTACGCAAGATCATTATATATACCTCATGAACAGATACTTATGTTGCATAATGAAATCTGAAACAACTAATCTATGAGAGACTTTGTGTACAGTGGTTAAAAATAGTGTAGACAAATTTATTTTTCTGTTTAAAATTTTTATTTTAAAACTTATTTTAATTTTTCAATTTTTATAACTTTATAAGAAAACGTTCATTTTGGATAAATATACGGTATGTTTGAAGTATCGGTATTAAAATTTTCCCATTTCAAAAGTGTTACATGCCAGCTAATGCATCTTTGGAACAGTGAACATGCCTGCATCCTTTTAATAAAGCATAGCCGTTAGTATGAAGACATATATTTATTTAAATCAAGTCGCTTTGCTAACATTTGGAAACATATGTCTCTTTGCCTGCTTTCTCCAATACTTTGGCAGTGGTTATATGTTTTTGTGGCAATTATAACGGCTAGAGTTTTGAAAAAAAATAATGTGGCCGGAGCAATTGCATTAAAACGTATTTCGAAAAACGTGCTGAATATTAACTTAAATTGTTCAAAACCTGTTCCACAATTTAACATGAATAAATATATGCATTTAACGTGTTAAATCGTAGCATTGTTACCTTGTATTATTTCTTAAACGTGGTCACGAGATACACATCAGATTCTGGATTAAATTAGTTCGAAAAATAATGATGAAGTTTCAATATGTACAACTTAGAATTCGGGGTCTGAGCTCTATAACCGAGCAGAGCCTGCCATGATGTCTGAAGAGCCGAGCTAGAGCACAAGATGAGTTTGGGACAGTGGAATATAGTGTATCGAGAAAATCTTGTGTGAACTCGTATAATCACTTTTCTAATATAACAAATATTATTATAACAAGTGTTGTTATACCACAATAGTCTGCCAGAAGTAAGAAAACAGAGATTACATTTGATCGGCTTTTAAAAGCCCTAAAAAGGAACTATATAGTTTGTTTGAATGTTTGCATATGTTCTGTCTAATATTAGGGAGTAGCAACTTTTATCGTTTGGAGCGTGAAAGCTGTTCTCAGCTTATTATCGAAAAAACCGAACCGAGTCGAGCCGAACACTGTTTTATGAAGAGCAGAGTTGAGCAAGATATTGAAATAAGTGGCTCTATGCTGCCGATAATAATATCCAGTAAACTTCTAGGCATCCTACGAGATGCTGCACTCCCCCGCACCGAGGTGCCGCACACAACGCGCACAGGCGCCGCAGCCTCCTTCCGAAACGTCGCCCCCACCGCTAGGTACCGCACCACCTACCCGAGATGCCACTTTTCGCCCCAAACGCCCCATGGATCCGACCCACGGATACCCTTGGATCCTAACTTTGCTTCTAGGCACACAAGTAATGATAAATTTCTTTACGGTGCACAGAAAACACCTAGCTATATCGCAAGCACGTGGCTAGCTAAGAAAAAATTGTACAGTAAAATAAATGGAACATTTTTATTATATTGTCTAGAAAATCATAAAATAATAAGGTTGAAATCTGAACGGAAACGAAATACTGTCGACATGCAAGTGAATATTCTATTCACCAGAGACTCCGTTGGTGGAATATAACGTGGCTTCATAAATAAATTTCTATTCAGACAAAGCAGTATTCTCAAAACTTTCGTTAATTCAATCTTCCTTAATCTCTCTTCGTGCAGTAAATCTTAGGCCGCCTATACCGAAATAATAAAAATAAATAAACGACGGCTGTTTCGGATACTGACTAAGCTTTATTTCTTAAAACGTATACATATTTCCAAAATAAGCTTACTTAACAAGTATACATATCTACGAAAGTATGCGTCGATTTTCAAAAAAATTCCAAAAAACTTTGTTAAAAATGCACCAGTATTGGCATAAATATATGATAGGGACACTGCCGTCCCTATAATTGTGAATGTATTAAGAGTATAAAACCCTACGCGAACATTTGGTTTGAACTAGCAACTTCTTTCACATGTAACTAATATTTACGGAAGTAAAACTCACCGGATATTTTTTTAACTTGCGATGGCATGAAACGTTTTATATTTCTGTCAGCTCAAAAAGATATATAGTTCAAATTATTAATAAAATGTGAGCCACAATGACATTTATTTAATTTTTTCCTTGTTTCACCAGCACCTAGTAACGGTTTCAGATAAGTGGTTATGGTAAGGAAACAGGAGCATAGCAAATCTGGTCCCTCAAATTTGTAGTTCTCCCATTGGAGAACAACTCCACACAAAATTTCACACGGTTTTTGCATAAGTATCATTCATTGCTTTTATGCTACTTTCTTGGCATATGGATAGCTGTTAAAACAACGTAAGCTATTTCCAATACATTTTTGTAATTTTGTGGCGCGAAGCTAAAATATAATGTGTTAAATCAAACTGACTATACTTATTATTTAACGAAATGTTCAGTTTGAAGATTTTAGCGCATTGTTGGTAAATTTTGTTGGCAAATCTCTATTTGAATTAATCTTTTTTGAATATCATTCGTTATATGTATATATTGCATGCGTGCCTTTTCAAATTGTTCAACTCTTCGTTACTTCAAATTATTTATAAGTTAAGACCTGTATTTAAAGTTATAAATATATTAGAAATTATATATAAGTGTATAAATACATAATTATATACAAAAGTTAGTAATTACAATGATATACAGGATGTGTTATATCTTCAACTCCAAGAACGTCAGTTTTCAAAATACCCCGTGAATTTTGGTTGTGTTAGCACCAGTAAAATTAATGACAAATTTTATGTGATTAGCAATGATTCAAAACGAATTTTGGCATGGAAAATTTTTAATTTTTTCTCGAAAAAATGTATAATTATACGTATCGCTCGAAAAGCACTGACGCATTGAGTCAAATGGTGTCAATATAGACTTAACCAATTACAAGTTAATGAGTTATGGGGGCTTTATGAAAAAATTATTGGCGATGAAACTTTGTGAAAGCTTGGAGTTCCACTGCTAAAGGATGCCACACGCATTGGCCTTTATTCCACTCAGCTCACCAATGTGATTCAATCAGCAACATAAAACATTTTGATCGACAAATTTTTTCGCATTTTTGAAAGCTTTCGGTACCAACGGTGGACGCTACAAATTTGTTGTACTATAATTTGAAATGAACTATATACTACAGGCTCTGTGCGGCTAATTGGAAGTTTTTAAATGAGAACGCAGCAATGGCAAAGCAATAATTATACCGCCGGTATAACGAAAACCAACCTTTTGATAATTTGATTTTGTTCTAATAACGGATGCCGTCACAGTTCTCTCACTCCGTCGTCGTATTGGCAGCGACAGTAACCGTTTTGGCTGATGAAGTTGCCAAAAACTGTACATGTTCAGCGGAAAGCCAACTATAAATATCCCAAACAATATGTAGAATCCTAAATCAAGAATCATGATATGATTTTTAAATAGCTAAAGAAATTTTACTATTTTTATTTACATCGATTATTCGAAACAGTGGTATTTATTAAAATAAGTATAATAAATTAAATTTAGTACCCTGAAAATTATAGCCCTTTATAGTAGTATATATACAAGATTTACGTTGTAACTTTCATTTCACAGTGAACATTTCGAATATATTCTACTATTATTGTAGAGTAAATCAATACAAGTAAAACAATTAGCTGGTCTTCCTGGCGCGACAATTAATGCGATATAGATGATTTTCCTTTTATTATATTCTTTCAATTTGTTCTAAAAATTTTGAAACAATTTAAACATTTGAAAGAATTTAAAAAATTTTGATTTACGTTGTAACTTTCATTTCACAGTGAACATTTCGAATATATTCTATTATTATTGTAGAGTAAACCAATACAAATAAAACAATTAGCTGGTCTTCCTGTCGCTACAATTATTGCGATATAGATGATTTTCCTTTTATTTTATTGTTTCAATTTGTTCTAAAAATTTTGAAACAGTTTAAACATTTGAAACAATTTAAAAAAATTTTGATTTACGTTGTAACTTTCATTTCACAGTGAACATTTCGAATATATTCTACTATTATTGTAGAGTAAATCAATACAAGTAAAACAATTAGCTGGTCTTCCTGGCGCTACAATTATTGCGATATAGATGATTTTCCTTTTATTATATTCTTTCAATTTGTTCTAAAAATTTTGAAACAATTTAAACATTTGAAAGAATTTAAAAAATTTTGATTTACGTTGTAACTTTCATTTCACAGTGAACATTTCGAATATATTCTATTATTATTGTAGAGTAAACCAATACAAATAAAACAATTAGCTGGTCTTCCTGTCGCTACAATTATTGCGATATAGATGATTTTCCTTTTATTTTATTGTTTCAATTTGTTCTAAAAATTTTGAAATATTTTATACGCTGCTTAATTGTCCTTTAACATTTGAAAAGGTCGCCTATAGCTAATGTATCTAAAGGTAAAAACCCTTCCGATTGTTCTTATACCACATGCCGAACTGGTCTCGGGGTTCAAATGAAAAAGAACCAGGGCACCAGTAGTGTCTCCTGATTTTTTATTTTCGAACGAAAATCAATAGTACATTTGAGTATGATGTGTCTGCCATCCATCCAGCGTTTTAACAACGTTTTCATTATTTACAGTTCCAGTAGTTACTTTAGGGATGCTGCCAATTTGCTGGTGCGCATCGCGGCAAATATCATAAAACAAGCTAGAATATTTGACACTATTCAGTTCACTCTTTTCAATCATACTTTAGAAATATTCCGCGTTGCTTATGTATGTACCAAATTATTAGCGTTGAAAATGAACTTTGTTTTCGCTGAACATTATATTCAATTAAATTCAGACCGAAGGCAAGACGAAAATTATTTTAGCACTACAAAGATTGGGCGATTGATACAGGTATAACAGGACCGTTCCGGCCCGTTACGTGCGCTTCTGCACGATATTGGGAGGCAAAATTGCCTAGGAATGCCTTATCGGAACACGAATCTAAGCCGGATGATGATCCCAGGACTGTCATGGTCCGAATGTGGTATTCGCATTGAGCAGCGGATACTTATTTCTGGTAGAGTAACTTATTGCCTGGTGTCATGGCCATAATCGCTTTGTATATAACCTTTGCTTTATTAATCTTTGTTGCTTAATTATGCCAATGCCATGGTTTTATTTCTATTTGCAATTGCATGTTTCTGCTATGTTTGTACTATGACTGCCTACTAACTCAAGCGGACATGCGTGAAAGCCTGGTTGTCTTAGACGCAAGGGAAACGCAACCCGAGGAAACTTGAATAACGAGGGTAGGGATACAAATAGGGCGGCAAACTTTTCCGGGAATCCTCGTGACGTGTTCGGAGATCGACCAGTCGCATTCTAGCAATAAAGCCTCACAGTTATGACCGTCCGGGAATAGGAGGCCATCGATTGTTTAGCCTGGACCATTGGCTCAGCAGTAATGATGAACAAAAGTATCAAATTACTTGGTTAAGCAATACATACAGCCATGGTCAGGAATAATACATGTAACCATGGTCACGAAAGCCATAACAAGCTACAAGTCAAAATTAATTCAAAATTAAGGGTACGGTAGCTCCGGTTATTCCGAAATGACGGCCCGGGCTCGTTTCTCGGCCCGTAGCTGTCCAACGGATTAGATTTCGGGAAGGTAACCCGAGTACTTTTCGATAGGAAAGTCCATAGGCTTCCAAATAAGGTCTAAATGTCTCGAATCGCACGGGAATTTAACCTTAAATTCTAGGAACAAACACGTTAACATTGAGCCAGCGGCCGTTACTTACGCTAGGTTTGGCTGCTGATAGTAGTTTGGAATCGGTATATTTTGTCTATGTATGTATATATATTTATATTTGATGTTAGCCCCCTCTGGCTCTGTTATCGACCTTTCGCAACGAATCCTCCTGTACTCATATCTTCCGTGCCGACTTACCGTGTCAGGACCCTATGTCTGATAAATAATTTCAGCTGATTTTGTGGGATCATCGCCTTCGTAGGGTCTTACTCGTGCGAACAAGGCCACCCTCGACGGAACCGGCTATCTCGCCAAACAGCATATGTCACCGGACAGCCAAAGAACGCCGTCGGGTTTAATTGTGCCCTTTGGTCCTCCAGGGGACGGCCGCTGAAACTTCCGTTTTCACACCATCAGCATCTAAAACCGCTTGATTAGCGCCATGGTAACCAGTCCTTCTTTTATTGCAGAATCGCCGACTGGAGTCTTGTACATCATTACCTAGCCCACCCATTAGGGCATCTAACGAGCCCAAGCGGGTATCGATCCGACAAGCTACCACGCTGTTATACGAGTTGCTCCCTCTGTTTTGGGACCAATTCATAATACACTACGAAAATTGACATAAATTTCAGTTGGTGATGTACCCTTTTCGTACCCGATCCCCGACTCTAAATGTATATATGCGACCCCGCATTCTACTCGCCAACTTTCGGCGAGCACAACGATATACGGCGAGCCTCCGCCTGAATTCCCGCTAGCCCGCCACAACCCGCCAAAGTGGCCCTGTTTGGAATAATAACTAAGGCTGGGTACAAAATACCGGAAATTTTATTCCCAACTCGAAAGTAAGCAAATCACCCCTCGTTATGTTCACTCCAACTATACTCGGCGGGCGTCCGTCCTCCCGCTCGTTAGCCTGGGACGTCCGCCTAAACGAACCTGCCGTCGTGGATAGTCTCTTTATTGTCACCTTCTTAACGCCTTTCCACATGTTGCCCGTGGGACTGGGGTGTCACATTCGAATCGCCCTTCGATGGCGAGTCCAATGATGCCGAGCGGGCGTCGTGCAGTGCAACCATTAGTGCGGGGGAGCCCGCCAAAGTCCAGTATACTAACATACACGAAGGGACACGAGTGGATCCGGCCCCAATATTGCGTCTACCCCCCTTGTGTTTGGTGTCATTCGACCATGTTTTTTGTCCTGGGAACGAATCTGACCCCGACCCGCCGAAATTCCCTCAGGGGACCCACTGCCCCACCCCTTCGCGTGTCTCTCTCTTTTCCTCTCTCTTTATTTCTCTCTCTTCTTTTTGTTGTTTTGTTTTCTTTCTCTCTTTCTCTCTCCTCGACTGACGTTTCGGCCGTCCGTGGTGCTCGATTGCGACTCGCCTTATGCGTAGCCCACTTCCGCCGTGTCCTCACCGCGCTGACGACCACCACCGACAATAATCGTGACGACACCAAAAGAAAAAATATATTTATGTATCTATATATATATATATATAATATATAAAATTAAAGAGTTTTATAAGCTATATAATATATATGTATATAAGCATGCCGGGGTGGATAAAGGGGTAGGTTTGGAGGCCGGTAGCGGTCCTCGGGAGACCTGGCCAAGGGTGTCCTCCGGCAGGCGCCCCATGGGCGGGTGTCACGTCCCCGACCCCAGTTTGGGTCCTGCCCGATGACCCCCGCCGACCTGGGGCGCTTGAAAGCTGGCTTTTTAAGTTAGAAATTATGACAAGGCGGCTTTGTTTGACGTACCGAAATGTCCTCATGATTGAGGGTCATCCTTCATATCGCGATCAGCTGGTCGACGAACCGAGACGACAAAGGAAGTGGTGAAAGGAAGCAGCATACGATGCTGTGGCTGGGACGATGCATAAACGGGATACGACATGCCAATTCATCAGATTATTAGATTGATCGCGATGTCTTCGAGGATTGTGCAAAAGATTGGTGTTTACTTGCCTTCCGGTCATTACGATCGACGCAACGTGATTGATTAAAGCAACGAAGAAACGGTTAAATAATCCAAAAACAAAGAACAGATTAGGACTTTAACCCCGACGGTATGGGTTATGGGAATTAACGTGTTTTAGGGCTAAGTGATGACCAGAGAGATAAGGACTGATCACCTGCATAATCAAATATCTTAATAAATCGATTCGTCGTCCGGCTTATCCAGTGTAAAAAAGGAAACGATTACGTTAGCATGCACATCTGGGGAACGAAATTGCCATGAGAAATGGGGTCGAGATCGCAGATGTTTGACCTCCGACTGTTCTAAGGGTTCAAAGTCGATGTCAGCAATTTTCGATTGCAGCCGACTCTCCTTAAAGGAGACCAATGGTTTACGGTAACCGGTGAATCTAAAAGTCTTGGAGTTTTCACATTGTGCATTGGAACGAAAGATCGAAAAGAAGGGGCGTTGGGAAACCGCGCCTGATTGGGCGACGACCAAACTACTATCTTAAACGGCAGTCGAAAATCTTGAGGTTGCACGCAACGCCACGACTCACGGAATCAGTTCGACTTCGGTAGCACGGAGTTCGGTTGACTTTACTGACCGGCTCCGTTGCTTAGTACAGTTTGTGTATTATAGTACTTCGATTTTCCTAATTCTATTTTTTTAATCCCTTGGATCTTACTCGACAATGTCTTTGTGGTGCGGATACAGTTTAACCGATTCGGGGATTACTGGTGTGGGTTAGAGGTTACCGGAGGCGAGACGTTAGTCTCTTCAGAGACTTAACGGGGCATAGGTAGAAATTTTTACAGGTAAATCGGAGCCCTCAAACGTTCGCGTTGTGACCGTAACGAGTTGCCTCTTCCCATCGAGTTGATTGTCTGTTCGCCGTAAGGCAAACCCGCCTTATCCCCGAGTTGCTACAGTCAGTTGCGCCTGGAATACACATACTAAGGTCGAGTTTCGGTTTGCGTGACGGGAAGTTGGGAAGAATCGTTATAGCCGAAGTCCTTCTGGTTCCCCGTGGTCTTACGGAGATCTCAAAACCCATCTTTTGGATACAATAGATCCAGAGTTTTACATGATTGTTGTCCTGAGCTTAGCTTGGAAAACTTTTCCTTGAGTTGACCACGGTTAAAATTTTGGTTCGAACGAATGGGCAACCCTAGACGTTGCCATCGGGTTTGTTGTTTGTAGGCTAGCCTTAAAATTGGCAGTTTAGAAAAAGGAAATTTCGGTGCTCATGCTGTGTTTGGAGCCGAACGAGTTGAACGTTGGTTGTAGGACGTGGGCCTTCGTGGCATCATCCTTTCCTCGGGGTAAATACAAAAGTTGAACTTGTCAATTCGAGTTAAGTAAATTTGGGGATGTGGCCCGGCCGGCTACTAAGCCGAGGGCGGGCCCGTTTTGGGTGGACGTCGCGGAGATAACGTTTTAGGACCGGAACAACTTGAGCCTCAGAAATGTCTTTATTTCGAACTATTTGGTTTTGTGCTTAATGCTAACTGGGCTGTTTTTACCTCTTTGTAACCTTGGTATGATAAGATATACACGATGTTACTAGCTACAATATGTATGCATTTGGTTGTACTGTGGTTTAGGTGAATGCACTGGCTTGTTACTTGCAGTCCTTAGAGAATAGAAAGGACGTTCAGTCGCGTTCAGACTTTAATGTATTCAACTACATATTGATTTGTATCATGATGTAACGATTACAACCATGCAATGATTTGCACTATATTCGATTTGATTTTTATAGCCATGCATCGACCCGTACCATAAGCGAATTATTATAGTTTGTACAGGACTCCGTAGTTCTGTGTGTTGTAATCAGTTATGCAAACGCCTTACTAACATTGACTTCAGCTGAGATGTGTGGCACGAATCTGTTTAGCTCCGCTCTCAGTTTCTGTTTGCCCCCTCCTGACCCGTCAAGAACCCTGTAAACCCTGCATAGCGGAAAGTTTTCCCATGTTTTCTCGGATAGCGGTAGCGTCGCGCGTTACCCTGAGCGAATTTCGAAGCACACCGAAGGTATAGTTCCCGACCCCACAGTCGAATTAAACGTCGCAAAAATTGGGAATCACGAAACAATATTTCTGGCGCCCTTGAACTAGGATCATGGTCGCTCATTATCCCCTACCAACCGTAGGATTTCGAACAGTTACGCTTATCCTAATTGCATTGCCCATTTCTTGTTCTGCTTCCGATACTTGTGCCTGCATGTACCATAGCTTTTATTGAAGTGAAAGATTTCGAAAATCAGTTACGGTGTCCCCTGTTGCTTACTTGACGGCGCGATATGTTGGTCCATCCAGACTGGTCAACCCTACGCACCCTGGCTTGCGGGTAAGAATATCCCAAGCTTCGATATGTAGCATTCGCCACCAATGCTGATATATCGGTTAAGAAAATACGATAGGAACCACAGAGTAGGCAAAACAGAGTACCTGCGAAAACGTCACATTCAAACTACCGATAAAATTTACTTGTGAAATTCCATTTTTGCAAACGAACGCTAACAGCTATAAAATCAGCAATCAAAGTGTCCGACGTTAAACTTTCGGGGGGTGGTCGGAACCCTGTGGGTGCCACATAGCTATAACAAAATAGGGTTAGGGTACCACCTGTTGGCGACTGAGCGTAAAATTCTATCAAGGTCAAACACAGTTGCAAATCTATTTTTGGGTAGCAAAGAACTAAAACAACTTCCAAGCGAGCTTAGAATAGGAAACATCGGTCTGAAATTATGACCTGTGAGCAGTTTTCGGTGTCAACCTCCCTGGGGGACCTCAGAAATCATACCGACTACTGTATACGTGCGCAACCAATCAGGCGGGGTTCGAACACACCTCGTGAAGCGCGCCTGCGATTTGCTAAGCTCCATAACTTCTTGGGTCTGACCAGGAAAAGTGCCAACATTGCAAAATTTAGGGTCCGCCCTTGAGGTTATGATAGCCGGGATCGTATGGGCAAGGTGTTAGGAAGTTGCGCCATACTGCTGCGTACCGTTATTACACAGGTAGGTATAAAATTTATAAACTTAGCAAAAATATGGCTTATTATTAACAGATTTTCATAGTTTTATTTAAATTTTATTAAACTTCAGAAGCTACTTTCGTAAATACTGTATTTTATGGGCGAAGCGTCTTAGTTTTACGATTAAGGGCACAATACGTAGTACGTTTTATACAGGTGAATGTAGGTGGCTTTTTGACGCTTGCTGACACTCTGTTTTTTCAGATAAAGCGCAACCGAACATGCGATGAAAAAATCATGGTAAATATACAGAAGGCCTTTTTAACCAAAAAATATAAGAAGCCACACGGGTGCAAAACAATGACTTAATGATATATGCTTTTGCCCCGAAACCAATACAACTTACAGTCGATGATTTGGTAATAGCATAAGTTAATACTTTTGCAGAACTCGTACTTAGTCTACCAATTTTACCTTTAATGGAAAATATATGTTAACTGAATTTCAGACCAAGACGAACACAATTATTGTTGTTTTTGAACTCAGTTTTTTTTACACTGCATGTAGATTTAGAACGTGCACCAATAATATTTAATATACGCGAATGCAGCTTGTGTGGGTGACAAAATAATCATATCCTTAGTTTTGGCAGTATTCTATGTGAAATAATTCCCTAGCACCTCTATTACATAGTTAGTGCTTACAGAACTAGTGTCTTTTTCGCTTTGCTTCACTGTCGAACCCTACTGTGACGGACAAATAATGTAAGATATAGAATTTTAATCGAAACAGGCTACGCAAATCATGTGGTTACATTTGACAAACAATTAATTATATGAACATTGAGAAAATACATCTGAGTCTATTTTTGTTTAAATCAAAAAAATTTCTATTTATTACACAAGCATGTCTAAGAAGGCAAAATGTCTGAAAGAGAATTATCTACAATAAACACTCCTGATGTCAATTCGGGGACTAAAAGGCATCTTAACATGAGCATACAACTGTCCCCATGGGTATGATTAGATTTGTATTCCGAACTCCCGTATGTAGGAGGGCCTTGTATAATTTAACTAAGATCACATAACTAGTGCAAATAATTCACGATGTAGCTTTTAATCGTTATAACACAGCAAAATGATGTTCGGATGGGATTGCCCTATAAATCAAAATATTTGCCTTGATGTGTTTTAGTGATCTTAGTGTAGAGGCATATTTATAAATCTACATCGCACCTTATTTGTTCTGCTAAATCATCTTTTTTGCCCATTTTACGTTATATAACTTTATAATACCATTTGCAACAAGAATATGAGTGTAGTACATTAACCAAATTTACTGAAGCGACTTTTATACAATGCTACATAGGTTCCGCGTATACATGATCATATATTTGGCTATGCGAGCTTCCAATCGTGAACGAGAACTGTTCACTCGTCGATAGAAATTGGAATGTATTATCAGTTTGCCTCAGGATTTTCGATATCACTTGTACAAAATTGAAGGTAAGGTTAGATTTCTAATTCTTGATATCATAAGATACCTGGGGACCTTGTATTGTGTTATTTTAATATTTTTCCAGTGGACCCGGTATTCCAGATTTGTGGCAAACTTAGTTCAAAATTTGAGCGAATTTCAGTTCCTTTCCGGTGACACTCGTATCGTTTAGCCCAGAGTTAATATATAATTTATAATCGTGTTACCTTAAGGTTATCCGATACTTCTAGTGCCTTTCTCTAAAATCCCTCAATAAATTAATATACACCGGTGAAACCATGGCGTCAAAACCGTAATAAATGGGCAATTAAAAATGATATTTCTTTCGAAGTACTAGTACATTAGTTGCATAATAAATCTCGTTAGTTCATGATTTTTGTTTGGGAATCTAAATCAGAGAAACATTTTCGTTTACAAGAAAATCTCTACCTTGTGTCATGTATGAAAAGTTAGCTGAAGAGGTCATTTAAACACGCTTATCATAAACAATTAGCCTAAGCCGAACCAAATAAGCGACAAAAATAATTAGACTACGATTGTTTGTGTTCATGCAAAAAGCATCTGTTTGATATTCCTGATCTAGCTTATCGAAATTGGCTCGATTTGAAAGCAAATAGGCGTATTTATGCTACTATACTACTGCTAATTGGACGTAATTGTGATAACTGCCGCCAACCCACATTTAACATAAACCAAGTAAATGCGTCAGATAGAGATATATACAATACAAAGTCGTCTGACACATAAAACGAATATAATGATTGATTCGCACGCAGCCTTTCTGACCGAGAATTACTTTAAACTGCGGTCGATAAAATGGTAGTTAAGAAAATCGAAGTGTGAAGTTTCAATTTTGAGCCAACAGATTGAGTGAGGATCTCATGGAGTTTAATATTAAGTGATTCGGTTATCTGGCTGATAAAGTGGATAACATTATGATCTAAGTTTTCTTTTATTACTTCATTAGTAACCTAATCCCATTTTTGCCAGATTAGCTATGTTTCAAAATGTCTATTGTGATCCCGGCCCATGTCACCTTTAAGGGCCGGACGTTATAACGTTAGAAAAAAGAACAGCTTAGAGCGGGGGGTTCGTGGGGCGGTAGCCCGCCAACTTAGACTTAGGCATAATTCATGGCTCATATAGAAACCTTAGCTTAGGCTAAGACTAAGGCTTAGGCTTAGTATATCGAGAAGGGCATAGCATGCATTTCATTTCCGCCCCTAAAGGCTACATTGGCCTTGATCCTCATAGTGTTCATCAACTTAACCGGAACCCTTTTAATGTAAAACCTCATTGGGTGTGGCTCAATCCATATTATAAAACGAATTAAATTAGCAAAAATTCACTGATAGATCTGTAAATCGCCAATTAAATGACGAATGCTGCTAATTTTTTCGCTGAAAGGCGATTACTGTTTATTTGTATATCCGTACAGTGCCGGTGAAGAAGTGATCAACTCATTATCAAGTCAAAATTATGCTTCACTTGGTTGCTGTATTCTAATAGCTAAGCATAGTAACAAATGCTCTAGAAGAGATGTTTGACAAAATTTTGATTAACCCTGTTATTCCGTAAAGGAAAGCGTGACGCCAAAATAAGACCCAAATGTATAGATATGTGTTATACATTTCAGTTTGCAGTGGCATAACAATATAGCTTAATTCTTCACATTACATGCGCCAGTACCAGAAATTCCCACAATGATAATGTCCTGATTTAGTAACAAATTTCAGTCCCAGATAAAATCTTACTGTCGCCGTCTACAATTTATCTCAAAATGGTTGAATTAATCATATCTATTTCATTCAAGTTAAAGTAAACATAGCTGATACTTATCTTTTATATGCTGCTGATTGTATCCGCATAGCATGTCCATCATCACGGAACACAATTTGAAACGACATTAAGAGTTAAATGTATAAATAATATGGTCCAACGTTATTTTCGAATCCTCCACAACTGTTCATCCGAAAGGAATATCCGTAAGAAGCATGGTTGAAACGAAACACACAGTAACAGGAGACACAATTTAACTTGAGTTTAATGTCCGGAACACAATTTGAAACGACATTAAGCTAACGTCAGTACGTTAGTCGAATACCAGGCGGACTAAAGAGTTACTAAAATCAGTGACGACCAAGGTACTACTACACAGTAGAATATTATGGACTTGCAGGACCGTTGCACACCGTAATTATTATAGGTCTGCAGTTTCACATAAAACAAAAAAATGTACATAAAACGTGTTTCTTAGTGTTAAAGGAATTTGAAATGGACATATTTAAAACCAGAGTTACACAACGACACAAACAATCCTAACCGACATGCACATCAGAAGACTCACCGTCATTTTGTCAGCCACTGTAAAATAATAATAACAAAACTTGATTCAATAAAAAATTTCAACCAGACCTCTCTAAACCGTAATTGTCGTCGTACGTCAAGACGTTAACATTGAAAATGCTTGTGCTTAATATATTTAGCGTTGGTTTATACTTGTAATAAAAATATAATGTAATTGACTTAATTTGTAGCAAAGATATGCTTGTTGCAAAATGTTGCTATATCAATAGTAATATTGTTTTATATGATTAGCTGCTCCGTTCAGCCGTAAACGCAACAATCGAGATCGCAAATGAAGCTTAGCTTCTACTCATATGCTTGCTCATTACACATAGGGCTGTGAAACATTTTCCACCCTTTTCGTTTCTATTTATTCTTCGCACAGCAGCTAATGTAGTCCAAAGAAAATCTGTCCTAAACATGCACCGTAGTTGTATTTAACAAACCAAGAAGCATCCAAAATCGAATCAATTGTTAATTAGATCTCGCGATAAATGTACAGGGTGCAGACTGTTAAACAGTCGTCAAATTGCATAGCCCCGCCCGTGAGGCTCCATAGCACCGATTACTCGACTTAACTTCTGTTAGACGATATTTCTCACTCCGCGAGAATGCCATATTTCGAAAACTAAAATTATATTGCCGAATGCTTATTTATAAAAAAATCTTTATATATATACATACTAAATATGGTAGGTGCCATAAGAAATACGTTAACGCTTCTTATTGGTGAGTTCGCACGTCAAAATTTTTTGGTCAAATTTTAAGTTAAAATTTTGATCAAAATTTTCTTGCATTTTTATTGAATTTGAGCGTGTGAACAGTGTTTCAAATTTTCTAGCAAATTATTTTATTTAATAGTGACAAGGAATAAAACTTCAAAAATTTTGAAATCAAAATCTGAGCTCAAATTTTGAAGCATTGTGATTTACAATATCTTTCTATTACAAATTAATATTGAAATTTTGAAAAATTTTGACAAAAAGTTGAGCTCAAGATTTGAGTACATTGTTTGAAGTGTGAACCAGAGTTAAAAGACATATGATTCGGGACGCACATTTGACGATTTATGGCTGCTAAAAACAACCACACCATACATATGTTCATATATACTGATAGGTGGATGGAGATTACCCCCTCAATTGTGGAGCCTATCGCTATCCCCCGGGCAGGTCTCCCTACTCCCGGGACCCGAGAACCTTCTCCTGGGACCTTAGACAGTGAGCATGTATGCATATGTTTTAACTCTAATATTTTAATCTTGGCTTTACAACATAACGAGAACGTTCGTGGGAGTATTGCTAAGTTTACAGGTAAATATTTGATAAAATTTTTTATATTCGTTCTATTTTGTAAAGTCAGGGGTATAACTCGTCATTGGAAACAGTTCGTTATATATACCGAATAGCCAGTATCAAATAGGTATAGGGCTCGCGGCTCTATATCGGCTGCAGAAAAACCGTGGAAGGGGGCCCACTATCTTTTCAGGTATAGCACCACAATCTCTTCTAACACCAATCATCTTTTACCCCGTAAGAGATCTTTTCAAGCTCAAGGTCGTCCTCGTAATGCTAAAGTTAATAAACAAGCTGTCAAGATAGACATTCAATCTGATGTAAATCTTTACCTCGGCAAGATGGGAGCTCAGAGT
This sequence comes from Trileptium ribeirensis, assembly GCA_030248225.1. Taxonomy (NCBI): domain Eukaryota; kingdom Metazoa; phylum Nematoda; class Enoplea; order Enoplida; family Thoracostomopsidae; genus Trileptium; species Trileptium ribeirensis. Next base: position 65,981 of record JASANE010006216.1, on the reverse strand, counting down.
CGAACGACCCATCACCAGTACACGTAAGGGTTTTCGTCCCATTGAGTGTCCACTCGCGATCGCAGCTAAACGTCACCGTCATACCTTCGTCAATTCGTTTTTGGTCTGTCGAAGGTTGCACTGAACCATGTTCTATTGTACCAGGATGATCGCAATAGTCTAAATTAAAAAAAATACTTGGAAACTATTAATAATTTATAGCTTGAAACTAAAGTCCAAACAACAAAATTTAGCTTGTTTGAAAAGGCTTATAAGAAACGAGTTAAAACAGTTACAACTAAAGCGTTAATAGAAAGTAATATTTCAATTTGAATCATTTTTTAAAACTTCCCTTACATAATTACAATCGATATTTTGTAATCCAGGGAACTGCTTCGATTGCGGTAAACATCATTATTAATTTCAACAATAACTGCGATCGCTGATATTTCCTATCATTTCGACAAAACTCCAACAAAGTCAATTCGCCGATGTGCTGTTGTCAATTCGCCGATGTGAAACCAATATGAGCAAATCCTCTATTTACCGAACTGTTAAAAACCTGAGGTTAAAATCTTTTAGACCGACCTTAACCATGCTCTGAGTGAGCATGATTATGATCGCATTGTTTAATTTTCTGAAAAATGGCTACAGCATCTGGACGATGTTCCGTACTTAGCTGACGAAGAAGTTTTAAACTCAACGGCCACGTTAACGGGCATAATTGTGTTTATCGGTATGAAGAAATCCCTAATAACCCTATCGAACAATATACGAATGCCTCTGGTCTGACAGTGAGGTCGGCATGTGGTCTGGTGGATTTTTGGGCCGTTATTTTTTGGTGGTACTGTGGATGCAGACAACTATCTAATGATGCTGCGAAATGAATTTTATCTTAATATTCTACAGTTAAGATATATTGACAGGTTTCACTTTATGCAGGTAGGCGCGAATCTTCAGTTTGATCCAGTTGTGCGCTGTCGGACCAACCTTTCCCTGACCGTTGGCTGGGTCGCCGAGGCCCTGTCGAATGGCCTGCTCGTTCTCCTGATCTAAACCCTCTAGACTTTTTTCTGTGGAGAGTGTTGAAGAAGAATGTATACAAACACAAACCACAGACCCTGTTGTGCCTGAAAGAGGTATATCTAAGCAGCTCTCCCATCTGGCGCCGGACATGGTTCAAAAAGTCTGCTGAAGTGTCGGTTCGACTGGAAGGAGGAATGATCTTGGAGGCGACCTTGTTCGCACTTAGGGTAAGTGTTATTCATCAGAAACCTAGGTTATATATGAGAGTATGTATGTGCATACCGAAACGCTTTCAGATATGTTGATTATCTGGCGTGCTGGGTCACTAATGCTGGGGCGGTACTGGTATACCCTAAACATATATGAATGTTTGGTTTTAGAAAATAATACTAACTCCGGTTGCATTACACTAACTAGTTAATGTGACCTTATATAAACACAAAGGAATTACACGGTATTAAAGTTTCAAATTTTAAATTTCAATCATAGACAATAATTAAAAGTTTGTTTTAGGATCAAAATTTCAAACTTTGTAGATATAAATTTAACACATTCCGGTTTTGTGCATGTAGCGAAAGCCGGTTCACATATTTATTGTATTTTTGTGAAGATACAATAATCTATTTTGATTTTCGGGGCTAGCAGTAATGTGCTATTCTATATTCATCCATGTATAATAGCTGTGATACACTAAAAAGTTATTGCAATGAGTCAACCAACACGGATTTTCGATTAATAAAAACAAAATTTTACTAAATATCCAGTCTATTTAACTCTTTTGGAAAACATAACAATGATTTTGTGCAAGTATAGCTAGTTGACAGTACTCATACTAAGCTCTGGAAGAGAGAAATGCGTCCTATATACTACATTGGAGTGGATGGCACATCACTAAAATATTAAATTCTGACTACATAAATATCAGTACATCTCATGCAATCAGGACGTGGATGATCAAAATTCTGATCCGGCTGACATGTAATCGTTTCATAGCCGTATCGGATAGAGTCTTCGTCACACGAGTACGTCAAAGTAGTGCCGATAAAGATTGGCGGCCCTTGAGGATCCATTGACACTTTTCCATTCAATATAGGTCCAGGATCAAGACATATCGCTGAAAATACATGATGTTTCAAACAAATATAAAATTAGGATTTTTAAGCAAAACGTGGAGAGGCCCAAAACGCAATAACTCATCTTAGCTAGTTCGTAATTGATGCTGACGATTTGTTAAATCGAAGTTTAAATGCAATTAATGAAGTTTGAATCCAAATAATCCGGGAATTACAAGCAAGACGTGCCGTACAATATGTTTAGATAGTGCCCCAGGCCAAATTGCGAGTATAGACTAAATTTCCATAAAGCTGATTTTCTAGCATAAATCTTGTATAACCATGAATTTGTTTCCTGACCGAACTCATTCACAAATTTTAGTTTATTCCTGTTTGACAATATTGTGTTTTACATGCACACGTAGTGCAAAAAGTATACTTCGTTTGATATCTGTCTATAAACTTTACATAGAAACTAAAAATTCGATCCATCCATTATACAAAACAATTCCCAGTCAATATTCATACTGGAATTATAGATAAGAAAATTTTTCTATTCTTCACCATATGTTTTTGAATGGTAAGATGCTCCGCAGGAAACATTGGGCTTAGGAACATTGCTTTTATCGGCTAACCATTTCGAGCCACGACGACGACGCTAACGTTCTATATATATCATTCATTGCCAAGAACAGTAAATCAAGTCGACTTATTCATCGCAAAGATACAGGAGAGAACAGCTTCAATTATAGTAGGGTCGTGGAGAGTACAATTACAGTACCTATGCGTTAAACAGGTATTAGACTTTGGTTTAGGCGGATAATATGATGGGTGGTGTAATGGGCAATCATCATGGCCAGCCTACACACAATGCTTCGACATAATAACCCGGATTGTCACCTAGTGCCAATTGCATGTTTATCCGACAGGGTCGTGGATTATAAGGGCACTAAAATCTAAACGAATGGGATTTAAGGGACAATGATGGTACTTCATTGATCATTTGGCGTTTTCTATGTGTCGCATTCATTTCAAGTCGTCATATTCGCCCAGCGAATCGCGAATGTTACGTCTGGAATTTTTATTTGTTTTTGTTTCACAAATACACTTTTGATTTGGAGTGTTTATTAAGAGGCAGCCACAACTTTTGTTTCTAGGAAGTATTTAAAAATGCAACACCGTATTTAAGGAACTGACTGGATTAAAGAGATGGACTAAATAATATGACAAAAATTCTGTGCTAAGCACGGAACAGTTAATAATTATATACATGGCAATATATTATATATAGTATAAGTATAAATATGGTATATATATATATGTTTCAATTCAGCAATATTATTAAAATTTATAGGTTATTATATAACAATGTATCAATTATGGGCAAAGTCGACTTGACGTTCTTAAACAAAATGCAGGTTATGCGTTCCACGATATACTAAGCCTAAGCCTGAGCCTTAGAATAATCTAAGGTCCATATATATGATCATCATACCAAGACTATGACTAAATCGAATTGCTATCTACCAGTACCCGCTCTTTTGAAAAACATAAAGATACTATTGTCAGCCTAGCTCGTGCTTCAGCTATGTTACAGTGCTATTCCCAAGTGTTACAAGTTTTACAACTTTTAGCTTCATGTCACTGTTCCTGAATTGCATTACCCAGACCGCAAATACCCGTTTTGGCTCAAAATCTGACAATCTCAATTTTATGTGCCTAATAGATAAAAAATCAATTCATATATACCATGTCATTATGTTCCTGATATAATTTATAATTTGAAAATATAATATTCACACAGATGAATGTGTAAACAGTTAAAGCCAGGACCTACGACCATCACATCACGCAGATGATGGCCTAAACAGCTAAAGGTGGGCCCTACATCCCCTCACACCATCACATAAATGAATAGGTTACTTATAGAATATTAATATGTCACGAAATTGGTAGTTGTCCCTTAACGCCAGCTCTATTGTCTCTTATAGTCTTATATTTGTTCAAAAAAGGTTTTGAAAATTTTAGGATATTCGACAAGTCAGCAGTTCACGCCGCCATATATGTATTACATGCACTGTGCTCACGTAACCAACATACAGACCATATATTACAGAATTCGAACGTATACAAAAGTAACAATTTTGGACTCAGCGTAGTGTTTGGACACTCTATTCCAATAGCTTAGATGCGGCCAGGACACTATCAGTGCTATGTTCAGACAAGTTACATGCATTGCAATATTTGAACGACAAACAGTCACGAGCTATATGACGCTGCAGCCATACTATATGACACCAAGTTGCTAGCTTTTATCCGCTTATTATCTAACGAATTGGGTTATTATCCTTGATGTTATGCATGCAGGCATCTTCTATACTCTCACTGTAAAAAATTTGTAGCCAATGTATTTCATTTATCATTATCTTACAGACAATAACGCCATGATTCGTATTAATTTTATCTTTAAAATAGGTATTGCATAATCACTACTCTTATAAAGACATTATGCGGTATTCACGTTATGTCCCATACGTTTGGTGTCCCTACGTTTAGAACCTATATACACCACACAGTATAGCCACACTGTCGACAACAGGGTGTGTATTTCACATCCCCATGTTTTTTACAGTTTTTTCAAAGGCACCTAGCTAGGGTATTGTCACTTTTCGACATTGTCAAGCACACCGTGCCTTCTGGCAGTTTTATTGACAGCGTACGCATTATTTCATCAAAGTTCATATAACCGAAATACAAATATCGAGAATTAAAAAAACTACACATCACAGTTGACTAATGCACGGCATTAGCTACAGACCGTCTTCATTACAAATGCGCACCGAACTGGCAGATAAGGATGTGTACAACATTGTGAAGAAAACATGTAGTAGCTAGGGGTGTGTCGTACAGCCTCGGCAATTGATTTACAATAGTGTCACCGTGACTGTATATACGGTAGGGTCGCGACTACAAGGGGACAAAAGTTCCAAACTGCGGGAACATTTGTTTGTATATGCCAATTCGTAAATGTTTCAATTACAAGAAACCTATAGTGATTTGTCTGCGTAAGGTATGGCCGTTCCTGTAGTAATTCTGTACTAGCGTCGTCAGTCGGTAGCAGGATAATTTAACTTGATGCAGAATGATGTCAACGAAAGACGGATTCTAGCGCTCATGAAAGTATTTTCTTGAAATGGAAATAGACACTTGCCGTGAACGTTGATATGCATGTCGGACAGATACAGTAGCTATAAATTACAAACTAATAAGATACCCACTATAATTAATTGTTTTAATTAACAGAATACACCCAAGAGTGAAGATTATGAAAGAATATAGCAAATGAAACCGTAATACAGATGGTTTTGTTGTACGCAACGGTTACAATTTATTAATACACATTTTAGACGGCTTCACTATTTGCTTTGTTTGTCGAAATTTAAGCCTCGATCAGCTAATATTACAATTTTTTGGGTCGAAATCTTTTATTGGCCGATAACGTTTGAATCCTTGAATATTTGAATTTGCGCACTACATAACTTATTAAAGCACATGGATACGGTAGCAACAAGTTGATAGTAACATAAGCGAATGTGAATGCTACGACTACATTGACTTCACTCAAATTTTCCATCTTACGTCTACACCAAGGATAATCCCGATCAAGTGTCCCGTCGTCTTGGCAAGTTAGAACAGCTTCTCCAGAGACAGCAAATTTTTCGTCGCATTCAACGGTTACGCTGTTCGGTGCGTACAAATGCTGCGTTGATTGAATCATGCTGCCGTTTCCTACGTCTTCCACAGGGCATATTTCTGAAAGTATTAAGTACAAAAGTACGCAATTATTATGCAACAACTTAGGAATGTAAGTAAACTATCTTCACGTTTCCTATTTCCTGACTAGATTATTGGCCAATCAGCTTACGGATCCGGAATTCAATAAAAAAATTCACGCATAAATGAAAATGATGAACATAACCCCATTAGGTATGAAATTGTGAGTGATATTTCACTGTTTGGGAGAGTTGGCAAACTATTTTATACTGTTACGATAAGGATATATTAAATAACAGATTTTAAAAGGGTTTTGTGCAGAAAATCTTATTATAGCACAAAGGCATACATAATATAGTGCCAAAAAACAATTAAGTCACTTAAGGCTAAAAATAATAAGTATTTAAATTCCGTCGTTGAAATAAATTTACAAGCCAGTAAACCTATTTAATAATGCAGGCATCAAATTAAGATGCGTGTAGCGAGTGGCTACTTTAACCATGTGGTTGCAGTCATTGCACGTAAAATGTGCACAGTGAACGATCTACGATTAATGTACAATGGCAATGACGATATCTACGTTACAAGCAATAGCGGTAGCGACAATGTTAATGGTAACGGCAATACCTGCATTTCGTGCGTGCAGTGGTTGTTACCTAATCGAGATTTCGTATATACAATATAACATACAAATTATATACGGTAGTTAGTTACAATTACAGGAACTATGTAATTGTAATTATTATTGCGCACGAAATGTAGATATGATCGCTACAGTGCCTGCACTTAGACAGCGTCGCTGCCATTACACGTGTAATATAAATGTCATGACTACCATTGCACATTATTTGTATATAGACGCTCACTTTCCATATTTTACGTGCAGTGGTTGCAACTATATTGTTAAAGTGGCCACTGGCTGCACGCATCTTAATAGATTCTTGCATAACCAAGTGAAATTTGAGACACGGTATTTTAAAACAATGTACTGCGTGTTTAAAACTTCCATTTTGTGTTACGTAGTGTGCTGTAATATTAAACTCTATAATCACGGCTTATGAAAGAACACTTTTATGTAGTTGGTAGTGCTAACATGATCGTCTGTTTACTATAAAGCTAACCTAGATTACGCTAATTTGCGACGATATACAAACGTTATTAGTCGTACTTTTGCACACCGGCGGAGTTCCATCAAATTTCCCGTTGACACATTTTCGAGTTTGTGTTCCAACCAAATGATAACCGCTGTCGCATTCATATACAACACTCAGTTCATTGCTGCTTCCAGTTTTGTATTGATATGAACCAAATTCCAGGCTGAGCGCTTCGGTGCAACTGTCCGCTGAAGTATAAAGGCATGAAAAAGCTACATGACTATGCTGTACACAGACATCCAATGTAAATAAACGTCAGATATGTATATTTCAGCAATATATTTGACTGATACTTGGACATTAAACGAATCAGCAATGGAGCTATCCGCAGCTTGGATTTATAATATATTAAAAATATTAACACAGTACGTTTAAGTTTCAATTTTCTTGCCTTGCATGATTAGAATAATCATTGATTTAAAGACTTGATTTGATTTTAGTACGTCGGTACAACTGTCCGCTGTCCAAAATAGTCCTATTATTTATTGAAAAATCTATTAACTTATGAAGATACGTTTTTGCTTGTTTTATTTAACAATTCGAACACACTAAATAATACGCAATAAATGGGATTGTTCTTTTTTCAACTTTATATAGTTTACACAATGCGACTATATTGACGCTTCTAGTGTCGCTCAATCTAAAAGAGGTTACATTTTAATGAGCAATTTAAAAAAATAAAGGTACCCCTAACGGAAAGAAGACTCAAGCGCTGTTGCGAAACTTAGGTTGTTTGGAATAGTGGTGGATGTTATATGAATGAGGAGTTGTGGAAAACTGTAAAAAGCTTTGTTTATAATTTATATAATGTACCGTTGTCAGAATAAAAGTCCGAATTGTTTGTCGTTGAATACATTTTATCGTGGTTACCGCATTGTTTCTTTCATTTGTGCGCCATTCACAGAATAATGCATACACAAATTCGAAAATGTGTGTTACAAACAAACAGTCGTCCATACAGTCCTACAATCGATCGATCATCTGTATATTAGGTTACAGACAACAAGGCTTCTATAAATTGCGTTACAGACGATTCGTCTTTCGTAACAAATATTACAAGCAACGACATGTTTGTAACACTTGTTATTTAAATTTGGATTTGGTTGACTCAACGTATTAGTTTTGTTAAACAATGCAATTTTAAATTCATGTAACTCAATTTCCTTGCACTAAATTTTTGTGTGTCCAGATGTCATTGCTCGAGATAGAGTTCTACAACTTGAACTGTCAGCCATTTCTCGCTTTATAGCAAAATAGGCTGTCAATAACTTTATAGCAGATGTTCTTTTACAGAATTTGCTCCAGATTAATCAACATTTTAAAACATCCGGTTTTATAAGCACCGAAGGCATCCGACATAATGAAGTTCAGCGTCGTTTTAAAACACTTAAAGTTATATTCTCTAAGTTTTTCTTTATCACACACACCTGAACATGCCGGAGGTGGTGAATCAAAATCGTCTGGCCCGACGCAGGTGATTGAATTGCTCCCGATTAGCGTAAGACCAGCATCGCACTCCACCTGGATCTTTTCGTTAATAAATATCCGATCTGGGTTCTGAAGTGATGGCGTCCAAACGTAGCGCCCATTGTTGATAGCTGGCGGTTCGTTGCAGATAGCTACAATTAACAAAAGTATATACTACACAATTTTTTATAAAACCATCATTTCAAGTTTCGTTGAATTGTTTATTATGAGTTATTACAATTATAATGATTATTTATTGAGATTCGATATGGTATATTACACCACTATCCTTACTAGACAAGTAGGCCCTAAAGTGTACAGCTTTGGTTACTAAAATATCTATTCAAATCCATGTAGCTTAAAGCAAATCAAAATACGTTGATATTGTAAATTAAAACATTTCTGAATTCTCATTGAACCTTCGAAAATGTTACCAACGTTTTTTACAACTTTATTTCTATGTTAACTTACGTTTAAACGAAAAAACAGCTGTACACAATAACACAATATTGCATAAATTGTGTGAAAATTGACATATATAAAGAGACATAAACATTTGACAACAAAACTTTCGATAAATGAAAGGCTCATCCACAGAAAACTAGCCTTTTTGTAACCAAAACATTTTTAATCCCATTATAATTAGAAAAGAACTCGGAAATCCCAACAAACCGGCTGGTGCAATTTCTGGAATTAACCAACAGTTTTTTTTGCATTGAAATTTTAGGAAATGCTTTTTTAAGCAATAAAACTTCAGTTCTTGCAACTGTTCTGCAAGACAAATAAAGGTATTTTGTAATTGTTTTTTCGTGAACACTAAATCAAAAATTTCCAAGAGCGAACGAAAATTTGTTTAGCCAGAATTAAGTAAAGTTAAGTTCGCAAACACTAAGAGCAAACCTATAAGGCCAATATATTTATGACTTCAGTTTTATAGTAAAAATTGTCCCGAAAAGCCAATTCTAAATTTAATGTTGATAGTCATCAGAGAGCAATTTGTTTGGGAATAGCAAATCAACAAAGTTCTGTTCGTACAATTTATGATTTATGATATATTTTTTCTTTTAATTTTTGGATGTTCCATCTACTAAAAAAGCGAAGAAAATTCTATATTTTCCCGTACCAAGAGTTTTCGATTCAATATCGCTCATTAAAACCCATAATTGATACTGACATCATTTTAGGCTTACTTACCATACGTGATCATAGTGGATAGGGGGTAGTTACTACCCTATGGCTCGGAACACCCACCGACCGGCTGACCCCCCTGGGACTTTGAGTATGCATGTTTACTTACGTATGAACAATTTATTAACATGTACGGTACTGCACAATGTGCATGCAAAACTTTGTAAAATGTAGGTTTGCTTCGAGCTGCAAATACAAAATGCATATACCCTTAACTTTATTATATATAAGTTGGAATAAAATAACCGGCTTAATGCTGATATCCGGGCCCAAAATCGTAAAATATCCGATTTGCCCAAAAATAGGTATATAAATACCCTGCCCTGGTGGGTTAAAGACGAACATGATCGCAAAAATAATAGCAAAAATTAATTCTACGGCCCTAATTACCCCTATATATCTATTTTTGGGCAAATCGAATTTTTTCGATTTTGGGCCCCGATATCAGCATTAAGCCAAATAACCTAAACAAGCAACACATACCAACACATTCGGGCGCCGAACCATTATACTGACCATGTAGCGAACATTGTAGAACACGCGGTCCAACAATTTCGTATGCGGCATTAGTGCAACTGTATTCCGAAGTTGTGCCCAGAACAATTCGCTCCTGACTCAGCTGATATGTTCCCATGGTAATATTCGGCGGTGGATTGCAGTCAGCTAAAGTTATTGTGCGTTATTAATATGACGCAATTCAACTATTGAGAGATTAAAGAGAATTCAGAACAACGCTGATCTGCCTAGATTTCAAAATACGCGAGAACGCAAGCTAAGCAAAATTTAGCGATATATTATCTAAGTAAAAGGTCGTAGAATTTATATTTAAATGATTTACTGTCGTTAAAAACTCAGCTGGTACACTAGCAATGTGTTTATCAATGTCAACATATAAAATGAGCTATAGTTGGAGAGACCATAAACTTTGGTATTTTATGCTCAACGAAACTCTGCGTAATCATTGCTTATAGGAATTTGGAAATTTTGACATGGTTTTCATAATAAACTGTTTTGTAAACGTCGTATTAAACAAGATAAGTGCCATATAACACAGAGAGTGCATACACGAGCTGCATATCGCATGCTGCACCCACAATATTGTGTGAAAACGCCATCGTCGTAGCATTTGGCTACTAATATAGTCGGAGTGTCCTCAGTAGCTCAAGCTGGATATATTACTACTTCAGCCATTCTGAGAACACAAAGAGTTAAATAATAGCTTCAAATAGGTACCAGAATTAATTAAAAAACAAAACTACAGATGAATTTAAGTCCCCATAATCAGCAGACATATCATCGAAAGTGAGCAAACCGATAATCGAAAGCGAAAAATCATCAACAGCAAACCGATAATCGAAGGTGAGAAATCATCAACAACAAACCGATAATCGAAGGCGAGAAATCATCAACAGCAAACCGATAATCGAAGGTGAGAAATCATCAACAGCAAACCGATCATCGAAGGCGAGAAATCATCAACAGCAAACCGATAATCGAAGGCGAGAAATCATCAACAGCAAACCGATAAACGAAGGCGAGAATTCATCAACAGCAAACCGATAATCGAAGGCGAGAAAGCATCAACAGCAAACCGATAATCGAAGGTGAGAAATCACCAACAGCAAACCGATAATCGAAGGCGAGAAATCATCTACAGCAAACCGATAATCGAAGGCGAGAAATCATCAACAGCAAACCGATAATCGAAGGCGAGAAACCATCAACAGCAAACCGATAATCGAAGGTAAGAAATCATCAACAGCAAACCGATAATCGAAGGCGAGAAATCATCAATAGCAAACCGATAATCGAAGGCGAGAAATCATCAACAGCAAACCGATAATCGAAGGCGAGAAACCATCAACAGCAAACCGATAATCGAAGGTGAGAAATCATCCACAGCAAACCGATAATCGAAGGTAAGAAATCATCAACAGCAAACCGATAATCGAAGGCGAGAAATCATCAACAGCAAACCGATAATCGAAGGCGAGAAATCATCAACAGCAAACCGATAATCGAAGCTGAGATTAGTCTATCCATTAACTATTTAAGATATATTCATGGTCTTCAAAACGAAATAAGATCAAACAAAGTTTTTTTTTTAATTTAGTGCGTTTGATGTTACATGCTTTACTTACTTATTATTTAGAAAAACTGTTGGGCTTGTACTCTATTAACTAGATATAGTGAAAGGATTTTATATTCAATCGGTCCATATAACAGTGTTTGAATTGAAATGTTGTAATATATTTTTGCATCCTGACTCTCGAAGCCCTATCCAGTTGTTCTATTACGCTGTGCTTGTGCGTGTAGGTAAGTGGTAAGTACTAAAACAATCGAAAATCATTTCTGACCCATTGGTAGCCTCAGCGATTTATTTTACCACTGTCCATGGCGATATACTGTGTATATATTGAGAACCAAGTGTCATTCGTAAAATACAGCTAAAAACAGCAACAACTGCTGATTCTAATGGTAACTGCTGTATATTTAAAACTTGAATAAGTATTTTGGAATGTATATTATAAAGAATCCGGCTAACCATCACAGGCTCCTGGCTGTAGATTGTATGATCCATTCGAAGTGCACGTTATAACGCTAGGTCCGGCATTGTAGTAGCCCGCTGTGCAATTGTATCTGATCTGCACACCCGTGTATATAATACCCGTATTGTTAACGATTGTCCAAGTTGCATTTCCTATATCTGGTGGGTTGATGCATAGTGCTGAAAAAGAAATTGAACATTTGTTTATTTGAACAGAAAAATCACGTCGCATATTTCAATGAAAGCCAGACAAATTACGTGATTTCCTTGAAAGTAACGCTGAAAACGAAATATGAGCACTGTTTATCTGAGCAGTAAAATCACGCCGCATATTTAAATGAAATTCAGATAAACAGTGTGATTTTCTTGAAATTAACCCTGAAAATGAAATTTGAACACTGTACATCTGAGCAGCAAAATCACGCCGCATATTTCAGTGAAAGCCAGATAAACAGTGTGATTTCCTTGAAAGTAACGCTGACAATGTAATTTGAACGTTGCTTGTCTGAGAAGTGAAATTACATTGCATATTTCAACGAAAGCCAGATAAACTGCGTGGTTTCTTAGAAAGTAACGTTGAAAATGTAATTTGAACATTGCTTACCTGAGCAGCAAAATTACGCCGCATATTTCAGTGAAAGCCAAATAAACTGCGTGATTTCCTTGAAAGTAACGTTGAAAATGTAATTTGAACATTGCTTACCTGAGCAGCAAAATTACGCCGCATATTTCAATGAAAGTCAGATAAACTGTGCGATATACTTGTATCAAGACTGCTGGAAAATTATCGTGTGCTCGAAGTAGCATCATAATTTTACGCCATGGATCTAACCAAATTCTCATAATAAAATCAAAATTCAATATCGATTATCGGTCAGCAGTAAGAATAAGACAATTTGAAACATATATAATTATAACCGCTAGTGCGCAAGTGTGTGTACAATTGGGTTACAGACGATGCATGTAGAATCATTATTAGGAAAATATTTAAAAATATTTTTAGCTGGATGGTTACTTTTTGTCTTAAGCCGTTCGAAATATTATCCACGTCCGTAAATTGGTGAATATTAAAATTTTACATTGTTTTTTACTGAGCGTCGTTGCAATTTCCTATTTCAAAAACTGCTATTTATCTGTGCTTACGTAGTTAGTGGTGAATAAAATTGTAATATTGTCAGCAAAATGTTTTGAACATAATGTCAGAAAAATAACACGAGTTTGAAAGAATAAACGCTATAAAAATTGTACGACTGAGTGAAAACAATTGTTGTTGAGCCCACTGATAGCCGCACAAATGAGATTGTTGGCTACCGATACTAGGTTCGTACATACAAGCTAAGTGAATTTCTGCAAAGCTCGCGAAACCTCTGAATTATATAGATATCTTTAGCCTAAAAATTGTATGACTGAGTGAAAACAATTGTTGTTGAGCCCACTGACATCCGCACAAATGAGATTGTTGGCTACCGATACTAGGTTCGTACATGCAAGTTAAGTGAATTTCTGTAAAGCTCGCGAAACCTCTGAATTATATAGATATCTCAAGTTTAAAAATTGTATGACTGAGTGAAAACAATTGTTGTTGAGCCCACTGATAGCCGCACAAATGAGATTGTTGACTACCGATACTAGGTTCGTACATACAAGCTAAGTGAATTTCTGTAAAGCTCGCGAAACCTCTGAATTATATAGATATCTTTAGCCTAAAAATTGTATAACTGAGTGAAAACAATTGTTGTTGAGCCCACTGACATCCGCACAAATGAGATTGTTGGCTACCGATACTAGGTTCGTACATGCAAGTTAAGTGAATTTCTGTAAAGCTCGCGAAACCTCTGAATTATATAGATATCTCAAGTTTAAAAATTGTATGACTGAGTGAAAACAATTGTTGTTGAGCCCACTGATACCCGCACAAATGAGATTGTTGACTACCGATACTAGGTTCGTACAAGCAAGCTAAGTGAATTTCTGTAAAGTTCGCGAAACCTCTGAATTATATAAATATCTCAAGCTTTACCTATCTATCTATCCATATATAATATTTACTTGTTTCTCAGTTATATATAAACAACCTATTTTGGGGATAAAATGGCCGAGGTGGAATCCTATGGGGGAACGATGGAATGTAGTCTGGAGCGGCTCACTTTAATAGGTTTCAGATTTAAACTTCCAATTTTTTGTTGCATAAGTTTCCAGATTGCAAATTAATTAATTTGTTTGCAAAAAGAGATACACTGCCACGAGTTTTTCACATTTTTTCAACGTCTTCTACATTCTATATGCATATAAAATAATAAGCGCCTCAGTCGGCGAATTCCCAACTACCGTGAAGATTGGACTTTAATTACTTATAAAACAAATAAGACAAAAACTGAACTTCAAAACCTGAGTCTTAAAGTTATGTAATAAAAAGTGATATAGTTACCACCAGAAGATATTATATGCATAAACGAATGCTGTAAATGCCTTTGGATCGTCAGCGTCATAGCTTAGCTTGGATATAACCAAGAGTAGTGAAAGGCACAACTAACAGACAATACCTATGCTACAGGATAGCACAGTAGGTGTTCTACATAGCTGTGGGTTTCATACGATATTTGTGTATTTTCTAGGATTTAATGAATTTAAGGCCCAACGGTAGTTGAGAATAAATAATCTACGATGTAAATAGTGAAATACGGCTTACTCGAACAGACAGGTAACTGTTTGTCAAATGACCCATTCGGCAGACAAATTAGAGTTGGGCTCCCGACCATTGTATAACCAGCTGTACACGCATATGTTACCGAATTTGCTTGAACGAGTATGGTACTCGGATCTGTATAGTTGTGTGAGCCATTGTCGATCGTGGGAATGGTACAAATTTCTGAAAAAACTAAATATTAAAATGCAGTTGAATAATTCACACTAAACTAGGCACTGATGTAAACCGTTTAATAGATGTTCTTAAAATCTGAATCTATTATGAAATGCATTAATGCAAATAAACAATTCATATTTAACGCTGATTCGTTCAAATCAAATAGGCATCCAATCTACATCGACGTAGTGGTGGGTAAATGTTTCCAGCGGAGGAGGGGACGAAGAGCGTAAACAGTAGTTTGCACCATTGTTTCTAATAAATTTCCTCATTTTCCTCGATTTTTTTCACGATTTCGTAATTTTGGTAATAACTGCTAAAACTTTCCGTGCGATCCGGGGCAAGGGAATGTGTTGGGCCTAAATTTGACTTTGGGTAAAGAGGTAGACCCTTAGGAGGTAATCGGTACTCTCCATAAAGATAATGCGTTCAAACTAGGGATAAGACTCATGTTCATTGTTATGTTCAACCTAAGACTAGAAGGCGTAGGCAATTAACACAGTTTAGCGTGCAATGTTGCAACCGGATACTCTTGCTGGGGTTGGGGTGTATTTTGGAGATATCTGGAGTCATATATATATTTTGTTTTCAATGTTCCACGCAGTTATTGTGCTGTTAGCGATGGTCAGAAAATAATCGCAGTAATCGCCTGCGTCTTCATTGCTGTACCTGGAGCAAGGATATTTTAAATTAGTCCTAGTAAGATTAAACCTGTAGTTATGACAATGCACTATTATATAGCAGATAAATACTGTTACTATTGTCCAAGTTGGAGAGATTTGTTGACTTTGATGACAATAAACTACAATATAGCTGACAAATACTGTTACTATTGTCCAAGTTAGAGAGATTTGTTGACTTTGATGACAATACACTACAATATAACTGACAAATACTGTTACTATTGTCCAAATCGGAGAGATTTGTTGACTTTATCCAGTCATCACGCTGATAATATCATTCATTACCGTTGGGTTTACCCTAAGTAATATCAAACATTAATTCCGCAAAAGTAGTTATGAGCCGTGTAATTTCTGAACTCGAAGATGGAAATATGTAAATATAGCTCCAAGTTAGGGTCTTTTCTTTCACCCCCCCAGACCGAATTTGGTCAATTTTGAAGATACAGAGCTAATTTTGGTATCAATAGATTCAGTTTGATAAGGGCATTCAGAAAATACCCATTTTGCTAAGATCTCTGAAAATTTTTTTCGTTTTTTGAGGTCCCAATGGTCCCCCTCGGGAACCCAAAAATTTTTTCTTCGGAATATGGTCATGTTGGGTACCGTTCGACTCGGTTTGATGAGAGAAATCTACTGGTGTGTACTTTATTGAAATGTACACCACCGTTGGAAAGTTATAAGCGACTTAAGTAACCCTGAGTGGCTACGTTATAACGTTAGAAAAAATAACAGCTTACAGCGGGGGTTCGGGGGCGGCAGTCCCCCGACTTAGGCTTAGGCTTAGTGTATGTCTCATATAAGGACCTTAGCTTAGGCTAAGACTAAGGCTTAGGCTTAGTATATCGAGAATAGCATGGCCTGCATTTTATTTCCGCCGTTCAGGGTTACTTGAGCCATCATGACTTTCTAACGGTGGCTTAGATTTCAATGAAATACACTCCAGTAGATTTCTCTCATCAAACCGAGTTGAACAGTACCCAATATGACCATATTAAAAAGAAAAAATTTTTGGGTACCTAAGGGACCATTGGGACCACAAAAAATCGAAAAAAAAAATTTTCAAGGATGTGGGTAAAATTTTCTGAACCGCCTTATCGAGTTGAATCTATTGATACCAAAATCAGCTCTGTATCCTCAAAATTTACCAAATTCCGGCTGGGGGGCAAAAAGAAAAGACCCCAAGTTGTAGAGTAATGGTAACCGTCACCTAGGAATTATTAATATATTGCGACAGATACTACTCTGAGCAAGACACACCATAAAACGGCTAAATTAGAAACCAATAGTAGTAAACTTTTGTGCTAAAGATAGATTATCATATTTCTAGGTTACCGATTATTCTGTTGTTCGTGTACCGCTGTATGGTTACAACAACTGCTATGGCTCAGGCACGGACCGAAGGATGGATGAAATATTTTTACCGTTAATAGCAGTTAACCATCCACACATAGTGGTGGAAGCATTGCTCTGTATATGCCGTCTTCCAAAAGCTGGAATAAAATAAAGCCCACTTTTAAACCAAAATTTGAATTTTGTTGCTTCCGCCTATAACATGGTAACCGCTAAAATGATGTTATAAAAAATTTCACACTACGGAGGTTGAGGCTTGTGCTATTACAACTGCAGGTCTGACTTCTATCCTGTAACCCCTCTGGTCACTGAATTGAAGAGCAAAAACTGCCAATTTTGTGTCAAAATACCGTAAGTATTGCTGTTGTTCAGCTTGAGGATGACGCGTGGTGCTTGGTTTAAGTTTTGACAGTGGGTGTACCTATAAGCTACATATTATATAATCAATATTTTCCTAATTTCTTCCAAACTTCGGCGTAAATTGCTAAAAGCACATGGCAAACCAAGATTTGTGCATGTTTCGTTGGGAAATATATGGTTTGGAATTGTTGGTCCTATAGAAGGTAATGTTTTTACCATGTATATGTCAACTTTGTGATAAGCGGATACTGCTGAATTCACACCAATATTTATGTATAGCTATGAAATAAAAGCTGTATGTATTTTCGAGACCAGAACGCCCAAATGTTACTGCTATCACATGTAACTTGGCAAAGAATACATCCGATTTGCTTAAAGTTCAGCTATGAATAATTGATATTCATTAATTGCGTTTATTACTATATGTTTCGTTTGATCTAAATATCAGTCATGGTTTGACCTGGCTCGCAAATAATTAAAAGCACTGGCGCTAAACCCAACGATCCTATCACAATATCTAGTTATAACGCATTGCATAAAGACATGAAGAATCTCACTGATATTGCTCTGCATAATATGACAACTATATTTACTTTTACAAGTTGGAAAATCAGTGGAATTTAGAGTGCCATCAAGCTGACATCCAAAATGTGCATTTCCTTCAAGTACATAGCCGGAATCGCAACCATACGTCGCAACACCACCGTCGATAAATGGAATGCTTGAAAAATTGTAGTGGCCGTTTGAAATGGCGTTTGGATCGTTGCAAATCTCTGAAACATTGTTGTTTTAAATTATTAAGATTTATTTATTTCAAATAATTGTGATCATTTATTATATCGATACATTTGTACCCAGAATCTGGCAGTACCTCAGAATTGTGGAAAATTATGAACTTTTCAACGCTTCGACACATCTACCCACCTTTCTCCGCCGAGCAGAAAACATCTTCCCCTGAACCGACGATTCTTGGACACCTATGGCGTTTAGATTTATTGATTTTCTATTCATTAATGCATTTTGTCATTACGAGTGGATCAGTTTAAATTAGTGAAAAAATACTCAATGACGATAAATAATTATAATACTAATAAAATAATAATTGTGATAAAAAATATATTTAGAGTCATAAATATTTTTAAAAGTTATATATTTAGAAAAAATTATAAATATAATTATATAAAAATATAATTACAATTATAAATATTTTCAAATGTTATATATATTCATAAAAAATATTAAATATAATTATCAAAAATATAATTATAAATATAATTATATTTGTTTTTAAAAGTTTACATACTTGTAAAAACATAATAAATATAATTACCTAAATGTGCTAGAAAGATCCAGAAATGCCGATGAAATACAATAATTTAATAACCAACACGTACTTATACAGTTCGGTAATACCACAGGGTCAAATATGCCGTTGTTCTGACACGTGCGTATGTTCGGCCCGACCAAGTGATATCCGCCGTTACAAGTGTAGTTGACGTAATCGTTTTCAATCAGTGGATCAGTGGTTGAAGTTGTGTAATTGCCGTTAGCTAAAGTTGGAGGATTGACGCAGATAACTAGAATAAAACAGAAATGACAATTTTTACAGCTATATTTACAAAAATAATAAATAAAGATAAATTTGTAACTACATATATATCACACTCACAGATGTTGGAAAGCCGAATGTTTTAGACTCTATGACGGACTCTATGACCGAAACCACATGTCCAACGTACTTTTCATCAAACCCTCGATCGTTTCGGGGGAAAGATTTTTACTTGACATCAACATGCAATTTAGGTTTTTAGCACAAATTTACAGCACAAAAACGATGAGAATCCAGCTGAGCGGTGTGTTGCTGAGCGAATAGTATGCCACTCAATCGTTCCTGCGATATTGTAGACCTTCAACAATTTTGTATTGACATTTCGGTTTTTCTCTCCACTAAGCCGTTGACCTGAAGGTGATACGCGCTCATAATTCTCTATTCAACGCCAGTCAATCGATGTAGCTCTATTGAAGCTTGATTTATAAATTCACGACCTTGATCATTAATCTGAACATTAACACAACCGCGGCGGCAAATGAATTTCTAGAGGAATGAAGCTACATTTAAATCGTTTTTGTCTTGGAACGGCTCTTCCTCGGAGCACTTGGAGTAGTAGCCGATTGGCATAACTCTACATTTATAACCATTGCTCTCGGAAAGACTGCAAATATTAACGCCGATCTGATTCATGACTCCAACTGGAATTGAAATAGGGTGGAAGGTTGGGGCTTCGTTTGTGAAGTTCGGCTCCACACGTTAAATACAATACAGATACAAATTTATTCAGTTCCTATGGTACATACGAGACTGTACATTTACTGCAGTGTTCTGCTTCTGAAACGTGTTCATGCGACTCGAGAATGAGAATTCAATAAGCGTTGTCCGCACAGCATGCTGACTAGCGTATGCAGAACATTGCCACACATGTGTATAATAAAGTAGAAAATTCACATAAGGAAATGCATACCGTAAGGGCAGAAAGGGAATAAAACTTCACCTCTTACATCAGCCTATATATCTGTAGTAATTTAAAAGATGTTATATCAACATGATTGAGTAATACTGAAAAAATTCCTACATTTGGATTTTGCTGGGCAGATCGTAATATATATTTATAAATCAGTATTTATTAGGACAAACATAACAAGATATGTGACAGTACCACCATATATCAACTATAATTTTCTATCGTATTTTAAATCATTTGCAAAATCTATTTTACGTAGTAGTGTTTTAAACACTTTTAAACTCGAAGCCGTAACTAGATGGTATCCCGTCTATTGTCGATGGTAAGGCATTCCAATATTTTATTACCAGCATTGGCAATGTATGGTGCATTACGTTGGTTATGAACGCAGGTTTATATATTCTGCAACTGTGGCCACGGGTTCGCGTTTCGGTAATAGGGGATATTTTAAAATTGAATCCTACTCATTCGTGATAAATTTGAAAATTGCAATAAGGTCGAAATGTAGTCTCCTTAGCTCAAGTGATTCTAGACCAAGAAATATTAGTCTTTGATGGTACTGCGTTTGAGTCAGCGCGCAACGATCATACAGATGCCTTGTGTAGTAGCGTTGGACGCGCTCTACGATATCGATATTTCCTGAATACACAGGTGACCAAACGGCAGACGCTTATTCCAATATTGGCCGAACATATGTAACATATGCACGACGAAGTACTTCAATATCAGAAGTTAAGAAACAGCGGAAAAGTATATTAGATATTCGGTATGCTTTGCTCACTATATCTCTGCAATGATGCTTGAATTGTAAGTCTTTAGTGATTGATATTCTGAGATCGCGACAGATTTCGTTGTATGGTATAGTGTTTCCCGATAGGGTGTATGAGAAATGTGGGTTTTTACGCCCTATGTTAAAAATTCGACATTTTCAAACCGAGATCGTAAGTTCCATTTTTCAGACCACTCCGAAATTCGGTTTAGTGAATTTTGCATATTAGTTATAGCAATTTGGCGATTTTCTTCTGGGATCGTTATGTATAATTCAATATCATCGGCCAACAACTTTATGTTAACGTTAGAGCATATTTTAACATAATCAATTAAATCATTAATATATAACGTGAATAATGTTGGTCCAAGGCTTTGAGGAACACCAGATAGAACGGATTTGTAGGTGGAATAGCTGTTGTTCGTTTTAATCCGAAACTTCCTGTTTGATAAAAAGCTATTTAACCAAGCTAGACATTTGCCAGATATTCCAAGACACGAGAGGTTATACACAAGTTTCGGATGGGAAACGGTGTCGAGCGCCTTCGCAAAATCGATATAAGCTACGTCTACTCACAGATTTTTGTGTATATCGTTTTTCCCAGTAACACAAACTCTCGATTAATTGAGTTCTAGTGAACCGTTTAGATCCATGTTGATTTTGAGATAAAATATATGATGTTTTGATGTGATTTAGCAAGCACTTATTAATGATCCGTTCCACGAATTTGCAGTAGTTTGAGACCAACGACACCGGTCGATAATTTAATGGGTCCATGGGGTCTCCTTTTTTTATATATTCCGATCACATCGGCGCATCGCCATATATCGGGTACGCAACCAGCGATAAAGGGCTGTTCGAAAATGTGCGCCAGAAGAATTCACTTTGCGCAAAAAGAACTGCGCGAAGGTATCTGGTGCATGGCTATGTTTAGGCATTAACTCTGTTGCACATAACTGAACATCGTAAGGCGTAAACGGCACCCATGTCAACTGATGAGTGATGTTATTTCTAAAAGTTGGAAAAGTGTTGTCCGAGATTGAACAGATGAATTGAAAGGCGTTGGCTAGGAATCGGTAGCAATTTCTCCACTTGGAAATTTCAGTGCACTAATACCAGTCGCTGTTGAGCTACGCGTTTTTACGTAACTGTGCAGAGCATTTGGGTTTCCAGAATCTAAGATATCTTTTTCTTCCCTTACTCTTAGTTTCCTAACGGTTTGTTGTAATTCTTGGCAGCTCTTGTGTACTATGACATGTCTCCTGATTGTTTACCTAATTTCCACAGCACTACTAATACTAATATATACTAATAACTACGGCGAAGTTTCTTGAT
Source organism: Trileptium ribeirensis (assembly GCA_030248225.1). Taxonomy (NCBI): domain Eukaryota; kingdom Metazoa; phylum Nematoda; class Enoplea; order Enoplida; family Thoracostomopsidae; genus Trileptium; species Trileptium ribeirensis. Next base: position 43,914 of record JASANE010006216.1, on the reverse strand, counting down.
ATAATTCGGGAAAGTTTTGTATTTCCAGCACGTTATGACTCGTTTGGGTACATATAAATCACACGCGTGTAACATTATATTATAAAATATGAAACATTTATCATTTACATTAATGACAGCGTGTAATAATGAGCCCCGATCAATTGAAATAAGAAAGTCGTTGAAACTTTTAAAGTTCGCATTTTTAAAGTCGAAAGTTGTCTTTGAGCGGGATTTGATTGGATTTGCGGTAGTGGCTATCATGAAATCAATAGAGAAATGATCAGAATTTACGAAATTCTCGGAACATTCGACTCGCGCGACATGCTGCGGGGAGTTCGTAAGAAGTAGATCAAGTGTCTTTGTTCCGCGTGTAGGGAAATTTGCCAACTGAGTGAGACTAGATTCGAGAACCATATTATAAAATAATTCGTATTCTGGTGCTACAGGTACTATATTTCTACACCAATCAATGTCGGGGAGGTTAAAGTCTCCCACTACAACGACGGACCATGAAACATTGCATGCATGAGATATAAATGAGCATAGCAAAGCATTATTTTCGGAAGTGCAGTTGGGTGGGCGGTATATGCACACGACTCGAGTTTTCACGGATAGAAATATGTCCACTGCTATACCTTCTACAACACGAAATTGTTCGGGGAAATTTAGAACCGGAGCACACTTGAGATACTTGAAAACAAAGATTGCAACTCAGCCTCCACGTAAAGCTATGTCCTTTTTAAACACACTGTAGTCTGAACAAGAAAGCAAGCCGTCTGGGATGCCATCAGGTAAAAATAGTTTCATAAACTGCAATTACTGAGTGAGATCGCGATGCAAGCATAACGTCCAGATCTGAAAACTAGTTGCAAAGGTTTCGTGCATTGAAATATATACATTTTGTCAGCTTTGGAATTGGTGGATTTGGTACTGTCCCGATTAAAAGTTTACCTGGACCGTAGTAATCTTAAATATACATTGAACATCAATAAAATCGTAGTTTATGTTATTATGTCTGCCACCTACTAGCCGACCAGCATCGTTTTTGTACAGTTTTTAAAGGCAACCACTTTTTCTTTGACAACCGCGTAGTGAGTGGTGTTCTGCATATTTTGGCGTTGAGCTGAATTAAGCTCGTATGCTTTGCGTGGGAGCGCAGTTACTCTTTCAGTTCCCTGTCTGTCATTGACCTGCGGATAAATATTTTGTTCAACCCATCGTTGCTGGACGATTGATCGTAAACGCCAAGCCGAAAAACTTCCTGAATCTGGACGGATGGATCAAGCTTTATGCAGATGTTGCTAGCGTCTGCCATGTCATGTCCTCTTTCTGGCAGACCTTTAATAACGATGCATCTGCGACGTCTAGCATCTTTGTCATCAGATGGCTGTGCGGAGTGGACAACACGCCCGCCAGACCTAACGTTTTGTGGGTCCGCGTATGCGCTGCTAGTTTCGTTCGCTGACGATTCTGAAGATAATGATGATTGATACGATTCTTTCAGGACGTTGATGAAGGCATCCGATTCAGCTGCTGATGCGGCAAGTTTGTCGATAGCGATCGTAAGAGATTCAATTTGGGCTTCCAATTTTTGTATTCGATGGGATTCTGCGGTGGTGTGATCTTGCACTGTCTCAGGCTGTTGTGATTGGCGACTTAGACAGTGGTTGCGCGCAAAGACTAGACAGTTTGTACAGACAACTAATACGTGAGGAATTTCGTAAAGATGGACATCGTTTTTGTCTATCAATGTACATGTGAAATGAATCCAACACCCACAGAGGTCGCATTCGAAGCAGTCACTGCCACCTTCACGATTACACTCAGCGCAATGATCTGTCGCCGGAGGTATAATGATGTGTTCTGTGATGTCGTTGATTGGCGACATAAAGATTGTGTTGAGCTTTGCTTTTGGGTGACTGTCCTTGTATTGCGGTTTGCATGCGATTGTGCAACAGGCTGTTTGTAACTTGACGCGAATTTGTTACCATTGTTTGCTTTGAGACGATGATTTAACGTCCGGAGGCAATATATTTACACAGTATAACTATTATATTTATGAACTTATAATTTCTTCGCTTCTCTCAAGCAGGTAACTGAATGCAATTGGGTTAAAACCAACGTTCACCCTACCACACCTTAGTTTTGAGGGGTTACCCATCCCTCACTTCTGAGGGGGTCATAATGCCATGGTAAAAAAATTTGTTCCGACGCCACCCACAGTTTTGAGGAAGGTCGTTTGAAAAAAAACTTTCGCGATCCTCCTTAAAACTAGGGGGTGGAGAAAAAAAATTTTTCATTCCACAAAACTGCTGGAGTGGGAACAAATTTTTGTCAATGGTATCGTGATCCCATCTTAAAACTAAAAGGGTTAAGTTCAAAAGGGATCGCTTCATGCTCTTCGGATTTGCATGTCGAGTGTCATACTCTTGTCAGGAAATCATCACGCACTCTTGGTAATACGAAGCAATTAAAGAATTTATAGATGCAATTCATGAACAGGTATGGCTTAGTACAAATTACATGCAAAGAAGTGTGAACTATGCAGAGGGGAGTGCAGATTACACAGAGGGGAGTGCAAATTACACAGAGGAGAGTGCAAATTACACAGAGGGGAGTGCAAATTACACAGAGGGGAGTGCAAATTACACAGAGGGGAGTGCAAATTACACAGAGGGGAGTGCAAATTACACAGAGCGGAGTGCAAATTACACAGAGGGGAGTGCAAATTACACAGAGGGGAGTGCAAATTACACAGAGGTGAGTGCAAATTACACAAAGGCGAGTGCAAATTACACAGAGGAGAGTGCAAATTACACAGAGGGGAGTGCAAATTACACAGAGGGGAGTGCAAATTACACAGAGGCGAGTGCAAATTACACAGAAGGGAGTGCAAATTACGGAGAGTGGAATTCAAATTACACATGGGGGACTGTATGTTGCATATGTATGAAAATGGTGCCTGGTGGGAATGAAAATTGTGGGGAGTGTATACTATATGCTACATCCCCTCACCAACTATACAAATTTTACCAAAACTTGCCTTTAAACCCGGTCGTTGCCCCACAATATTTCAGTGAAAAAGTGATTTTAGAACAGAAAGTGTAATCAGACATACCGATTTTTTGTAAACTATTGACAAATAAACCATATTTAGAATGACAAAATGTGCAACGTACGTTTGCATACAGGCGGAGCGCTATCGTATTTTCCTGATACATTGCATGTCAATAATGAATTGCCGACAAGACGAAATGATGAATTGCATGAGTAGGTTACATTGTCGGACGCGACAACCGGACTACCACCGAGCATTCCTTGTATCGCAAATGAACCGTCGCTAATTGAAGTTGGGTTCGGACAGGTTGCTGCAAATAATTTATTTAAAAAACAGTCGTCCACATTACGGTATCGGGTATACATAGAATTGCGGTTAAAAGAGTGGTAATGTTTTGAAGATATAAACGAACGAGCTTCACGATTGTAGGCAGCTCAGTTTACTGCGTGACACCGCAACATTATACTCACGTATCTTACCCTATCAAGCAAAATGGGCAAAGCACGCTAATAAAATCGATTTATTGCTATATCTGGGCGATAGAGGGCTAAGGGGATCATGTTACCCGTCTTCAGTGTCGGACCTTCCGCAAGCTATATTTAGACTCCACCCCCTCTTCGAAGTCTCTACAAAGAGGTCAGGGTAAAATTGGCAAAAATGTCGCTGGGGAGGGGGAGACCTATCACCTTTGAGCCATCCCACCCACATGACAACGTACCCTGACTGTTTTCCTCCCCTTAAGCCGATGGACCTTCGATGCCTATGACTTAGGCTCAATATACAGGGTGCTTCAGAAGTAACTACCCACACTTTGTCAATCAATATCTTCTGGCGTAATATTTCGCAATGGTTGTTTATCGCTGTTTTTAATATTTGAGGTTATTATAAATATATACTGTTTATACCATGGATTCCCCACGACGATCTCTGCCTGAAAAAATCTGTGTTGTAAAACTTTACTATAAATACGGAAATTATGCCGAAGTCTCACGCCAGTGGAAAAATCATTTCGACTCAATACCTCCTACTCGCAAGACGATGGCTGATATTATTTCCCGATTCGAAGAAACTGGCAGTGTAGCGGAACGGCTGAGGCCGGGTCGTCCAAAGTCTGCCACAAGTGGGGACCAGAAAGCTGCATTAAGCGCTGCGGTATCCAGAAGCCCCCAGAAGTCAACTCGAAGGGCTTCCCTCCAGCTGCGTATTCCTCATACTTCTGTTTGGCGCCCTTACAAGGAGCTTAACTTGAAGCCATTTCGGCCCCGTTTTATACAATTATACAAAAAACTAGCGAGCTACCTATGCCCAGTCAACCGATAGTTCGCATCAAACAGTGGATAGTTACTTCTGAAACACCCTGCATATATAACCCGCTTGCTTGCTGCTTAAAGAGACCTCACAGCAAACCTGGGTTTAGTCAGAATTTGGGTGGTGTTAACTTTTTGAGCCGTAGCTATAGTGGCAAGGCGGGACTCAGCTGCTGAAATGGAGGACTATCACGATTCCCGTACCGTAAGTCCATTGCCGACACACCCAGATTTACTACATGTTTTCGTTACAGTGTCGTACACACTCTTAGTTAAAATTTAGCGCGAATTAACTGCAATGGACACCGTTTATAGCTAATGTGGCTTATTAGTTAACTATGCAGTGTAGTTTATACAATTGTCGATATTTGTATCTACGCCATATGAACGTTGATAAAATAATGCCGCACACTGTCAGTAAAACTGCAGGAAGAGACAGTGTGATTGACACTGTCGAAAAGTGGCAATACTCCAAGCTAGCTACCGTTGAAAAAATTTATAAACACATGTGGGTGTCTAAGACACCCTGTTACCGACAGTGTGCCTAACACTGTGTGGTGTACATAGGTTCCAAAGGTTGGGACATTATAACGTGAACGGCGCATAAGCGAAAAAAATAACTGAAACATTTTTGTCATTTAGTATATGTTCCAATTCTTCGCTAAGAGAACAACCGTCACCGTATAACATTAACTTCGGCATTTTGGCAGAGAAGGTATATTTAGTACAAATCAACATATATGTAACCATACGTTATTGCTTTTGGTTAAGTTTGTTAATATATTGTCGCGTAAACCAACCTGCACATGTAGGCGGTGAATTATCGTACAGTCCGGTATCTTGGCATTGGAGAATATTGCTGGGACTGATCAAGGCATAGCCAGCGTCACAGGTATACGTCACTGTATTTGGCGCAATCATCGGCGTTGTAGTGTTTGACGTCACAAGGTTAGCATTCGGTACAGATGTCGGTTCGGGACATATTTCTGAAAAATGCTATGTCAAGTTAGAGGTTTTTGTCTCGAAGAAAGTTTAAAAGTTTAAGAACAAAATGAATGATTTAAACATTAATATTAAATTCGCTCTAAAAAGTGATATTTCATTTCGGAAATGCACAAAACGTAAAAGTTGCCATGATACAAGCTTTTCAGCTGTGTTCAAGTAGCTATTTCGAAACGGGTAAAGTTTTTATTCAATTTTGTTTTAATAAAGTAAAAATTCATACAGAAGTCGGAGATATCTTCGAACATTATTTCTGTTAACAGTTTTAATTATATAATCTCGAACGTTGTACAAAACCGGAGTAATACACACAACAAGGCTTTTGTTGCCAAAGAACCATAGCGAGGTCCGCTATTTTGAAAAGTTGTCCCAAGTCATAACGAAAGGTATTACGGTTCATAATTTAAATATTAACAATGTTTTGCAGTGACATCATTTCAACTATAAACATACAATTAAAATTAGAATATTCAAAACTTTTTGATTAGGCGTAAACGAGCGAGCTTTAAATTGTAAAGTTTTTTGCTTATATACCTCATGAAATATTATAATTATTATAATTATAGGTTTTTCGCAAAATCATTGTGAACGTCGCCTAACAAATTTTCCTTACAATCTCTGATCGATGGAATGTTAAAAACTGAAACGTTGAGGTGATTTAAATCTTGTTACCTGCAAATAATGCATCATTTACGATAAGATGCGTGCACGTGGTCCAAACTATTTCACTCGTCCAGATGAACTAGCTAAGGTGTCACGCATACAGTCTAGCACGACTGTCGCTGACAAATGAATAGCCTAGCTATGCTATTCAAAACTATTACAGTCGAGAACTATGCAGTCAAGATTATGCTTTCGTTACGCAATGTTAAACTGAACCGTGTTGTTTTTAAGCCAGATGCTGTTCAGTCCACGAAGATAACGCTAATTAAATACGGGAAATGTAAGATTTCGTTCCGCGGTTACACAGATTCATAGTAAATTTCAATCGCTGCCTAAATATGAGTAATAATAAAATATCAATAATAAAACAAAAAGAAACGTAGCAGTATAAATTATCTACAACAGAAAACATTTACACTAAATATAATTTATCGACAGCTTTGTTGGAAGTTTCAATTTGTCACACAGAGCCCAGCTAGACTGTCCGTTTGTCACATTAAGCCTAGCTAAGCTATTAATTTGTACCATAACAGTCTAGCTGGGATATTGTTCGCCCGAACTAGTTCATATTGACGAGTGACATAATACGGACCGCGCGCACGCATCTTATCGTAAATGATGCATAATACAAGTTTCACAGAATAATGAGTGCAAAAGATGGACAGTTTTGTGTTTAACAGCGGTTTGCAAGAAACTAAAAACTAGTATTTTATGTACATGCATGCTCATTTTTTGGGGTGTGGGGCCGTAGGTGGGTTACACCGTCTGAGGCATTTGACCTCTTCGTGACCTTTGTTGACAGGTTGGCGGACCCCCTCCCCCTTCGAGCATCCGGCTTCCCAACCCTGGGTCCTCGTACCTAGAGCATGTATGCCTATGGACTATGTACACTTATGATTGGTTCGTGTCTCCAATATGTTTTGTAAAGTAATCGCTAATACAGATTTTGTCGCTAACAGTCTTTGCAGCTACATCGCGTATGCAGTTACTACAAATACCAGCTATTGCCAGTTTCTACATAGACTATGAGAACATACTGAATTATTTATTTGGACATATATTTGTAAAATTTAAAATATGAATTCTCGATTAAACATTTACTTTTGCATATTGGTGCGCCTAAATCAAACGATTGAGTTCCACCGAAACTGGTGCAGGTAAGTGTACTTTGACCGACCATAAAGTGCCCGCTGTTGCATGTGTAGGTAACGGTGACAGACGGTATGATGGGACTGTCGGAGCTTGCCCAGGATCCCCCTTGAATATTGGTCGGATTCGTGCAGATACCTAAAATTCATTCTCAACAGTAGGCAAATTACTGTTGGGAAAATACGACGTACATAAGACACATAATGCTTTGCACAAGAGACCGTTATAGTACTCAATGGAGTGCATTATTATTTAACTAATGTTACCACACCTGAATTGCAGGTTATTCCGAAATATTTTTGTATAATTTCCAACTATACATTATAAGACAGTACATAGCAAAGATCAACAAATTCGTGTACTTTGAAAAACAAATTATAAAATATATTAAGCTATTAACGAAAAGTAAGCAAAAATTAAAAGAATGTTGTGTAAGACCGGATTACAGCGTCACAGGGTTGCGGTGCATGACCAGTTGCTGCCTCAGTGTTATTCAGAATCCGAAAGTAAGTACAATCCTTACACTGTTCTCAACGCAACACAGCAGTGTTGATTGAATTCTGCCTTATCTGCTCTGCTCCTCCGAAGAGACACAATCAAAACTATACTGCTTGTAAACCAAGCTCTACCATTGACCATTATTCCAAATTAGCTATAAGAAGCTGACCAGAAGCATGGCAGATTGATAGATGAGTCTTGGGCTGCGTCCTGGGTCACGTAGATACTGTGCACACTTGAAACAGGAATAACATCCTTGTACGGTAGTATTTACTCTTTTAGCATCAATTTCATACCTTATCTGCTCTGCTCATCCGATGAGGCACATTCGAAACTATACTGCTTGTAAACCAAGCTCTATCATTGACCATTACTTCAAATTAGCAATAAGAAGCTGACCAGAAGCATGGCAGGTTGATAGACGAGTCTTGGGCTGCGTCCTGGGTCACGTAGATACTGTGCACACTTGAAACAGGAATAACATCCTTGTACGGTAGTATTTACTCTTTTAGCACAAGTTTAATACTTTATCTGCTCTGCTCATCCGAAGAGGCACATTCGAAATTATACTGCTTGTAAACCAAGCTCTACCATTGACCATTACTACAAATTAGCAATAAGAAGCTGACCAGAAGCATAGTAGGTTGATAGACGAGTCTTGGGCTGCGTCCTGGGTCACGTAGATACTGTGCACACTTGAAACAGGAATAACATCCTTGTACGGTAGTATTTACTCTTTCAGCATCAATTTCATATAGAAGAACTTCCAAAATGCTTACGAAGTGTGTTAAATCGACTACAAGCGATGGCAACACTAATTAAAAACACAGCCAAACAGTATACATGAAAACTTACTTGTGTCCAGGACTCGTCAGTCTGCGGTTAAGAGTCAACAGAAAATGCAATAATTTGAACCTATCTAAACAATGGTTACTCTTTCAGCATCAATTTCATATAGAAGAACTTCCAAAATGCTTACGAAGTGTGTTAAATCGACTACAAACGATGGCAACACTAATTAGAAACACAGCCAAACGGTATACATGAAAACTTACTTGCGTCCAGGACCTCGTCAGTCTGCGATTAAGAGTCTACAGAAAATGAAATTTGAACCTATCTAAACAATGGTTTGCCAAACCGACACTCTTTTACGCTTTGTTGAGTTATTACACATTGCACCCATTGAAAAATTTACTGTTCAATGGGTCACTATTACGACCGGGTCAAGGCGCCACAGAGTCAGTAGCATGAAGAGTCACCATCGCAAAGACGTCACTGTGATACAAATAGGTGATCAGGTTCCATTTTTGGTATTTCAACAATAACACAAGGGCACGTTTGAAAACAAGATGTATGCTGTTTTCTGAAGAGCTATGAAGTTGCAACTTAAGATGGAAGAAATATATATTATAATAAAATGTCCGTATCCTCCATATTGATAGCGACAATCTATCTCAGGCCTTGCGCAAGTTTGCACAATTCATCCGATATTTTCCGACCTCCACAATATATTGTCTTCGATGTATTTCTGGCGAATGTAGATGCAATCAAAACATAGCAACTAGTAAGCACAGATTTAATTTTGAAAGCAAGAGTTCTTAATGAAATTTTGTAGATGAGTATCACAGTCGGTTGCCTAAAATACTTTACAACATACGGTGATCTGGTTGTTTTTGGATACTCTTCACCGAGGAATGTTGGGTTGAGTCCAGCTATCCAAGGGGTCGGTGTATTTTGAACATCCAGCCGGAGTTGAGGAGCTATGAGTTTAAGACGATATCGCCCATGTCATCAAACACGGTTTACATTAGAGCGTTCAACTCTTTTGCTTAGATAAGTAACCTGCTAAAATTCGAGATCCAGCTGAGAAGAGATGGATATGCAAACGTTGCATCATTAGGACATATAAGAGTTACAGTAGTCAATGGTGATAGATTTTATGTCATGCAATTATAAATTTAATAATATACTTCAATTTAATTTCAAAAGTCCAACTTATCAATAATTTTTTCAATCATTAAATTTTTTGTGATTCACCGATGCTTTAGAAAGAATGGAAAATAAAGACATATACATCATATGCGGTTTCAATAGTAAGTAAGTATGATCCAAAAATGCAAGTTATATAACCCAAAACTGCGTAGTAAGACAACTCTATAATGTTTGCCAAAGCTAATAGCTTTTTGCACAAAATATATTCGTTTAATTTCAACAGCATTACATCTAAATTCATCGAAAATACCTATTTTACAAGCTAATTTGGCTTGAGAATTAATTTAGCTATGGAAAAAAATCTTTACTAAGATATAAAAGTGTCGAAAAGTTTTTTTAAAAAGACGATTACCCAACTGAACTATGAAAATATAGTTTGGCTGCTAACGAAATATTTGAGTGAAGTTTAAAGCTTAAGTGTCTAAAAGTTTTTTTTTAAAAAAGGCGATTACCAAACTGACCTATGAAAATATGGTTTGGCTGCTAACGAAATATTTGAGTGAAGTTTAAAGCTGTGGAATCAGGATGGCATGCCATTGGAATTAGGCATAGCAGTGACCGTAGTCGTTGCTAGATTAGTTAATCGATTACAAGAGAAATAAAATTGTAGGTTTTCACAACAGTCATGCATTTTATAGTATGTTATATTCACTATGAAAAAAACATATTTAAATTACACAGTGAATATTATTGACAAAAACTGTTAATATTTGCTAATGAACTTAGTTATAGTCCTAATTTAGTGCAAATATTTATGTAGAAATTAAAAAAGAAACTTTAGAATATCTGGAAAATAGGTACATGACTAAAGTGATTTAGAGCTAATCTCCAGCAATTCTACATAAACTCTCACATCTTATACATGTTTACCACAAAGAATAAGGGTTTCTCCTCTGGGTTTCTTGCTATTAGATACCTTCTTATATTATGAATACCGAAAAGAGAGTTCTTTGACTACCGGCACAAACTACTGAACACTTTGTAAATGTATAGTTTTTCCTTGTTCAGTCTTATTATTTCTGCCGTCTGATTGCCAATTTTAAATCCAGTGACCCTTGCGAACAGTATCGTTATCAGGCGTAATTTTCCCTAGATGCTTGTCAATTCAAAGCAAATATGTTAAAGTTTATCTACGATCATGAAATCGTGCGTAACTTGTGATCATGACTCCCCAATTGCCATTCTAAAATGAAAATAAAATCTTAAAAAAAATTAGCAAACACATGGCTTACTAACCTGCGCAGGTTGGTGCGGTACTATTGTAACTCCCAGTGTCTAAGCATTGCAATACTTCGGAACCAACAAGATGATGACCGGCATTACACGCAAAGGTAATTGTGTTTCCCTCGACAACCGGTGAATTCGTAATTGTGACAGTTCCATCGGTCGGGTTACTTTCGTTTAGACATATTTCTAAAATATCAACACATCAAAACAACAGTTGCCGGCGTATCGTGGGTTCAAAAATTCTGAGTATAAATCCATTGGACAATGTAAGTTTAAGGGGCGGACATAAAATGTATGGTATGCCGTTCTCGACATACTAAGCCTTGTAGTTTAAAGGTATATTCACACGTTCAAAATTTTTGGTCAAAATTTGGCTATATTTTGTAATGAAAATATACAACGAATTGCGATGCTTCAAACTTTGTGACCAAAATTTAAGCACAAAAATTTTCAGATGACACAATCGTGAAGGATTGGCTGAAAGAATGTTCTTTAAGAAAGTTCAGACGTTCAAACTTACCAAAAAAGTGAAAAAATGCGTTCAAATTTAGAACGAAATTATAGCTAAAAGTTTGAATGTGTGCATAAGGTGTTTGTTTAAGCCAGAGCCGCCGTTAGTACCCCCCTACCCCCCCTAGGGGGCCTCGCCCCTTGCAGGGGCCTCGCGCCTTACAGGGGCCTCATCTCATGGCCTCTGGGTGGCGTTGAAATGGTGAAAAAGTTGGGAGCCGCAGCACAACCTCAAGCACCTTTCGCAAAGTAAATGTACACGATATAAAGGTAACCTCAGAGTTTAGAAGCCTAATCGTGAGTATGAGTTTAACCGTTCCGTGGTTCAAAGTTAGAGTTTTTACTGGGCGCCTGTTTTACGGACATACACGAAAATTTATTTAGGTCAGCGTCTATGCAACTAATGTATAGCATTTGGTGTGAAATAAACTAGTAGAGGCCTTGAGGCCCCTGGTTATATTCCGGTGTTATCTACGTGATAAGTCTTGACGGCTAAAATAAATATTAGTATTAGTGATTTTGTTATAATTTAGGCATAATAATATTAAATTTTGATATATGAAGTATGTGTTCGTGAAATGAGTCAACGGGTATTCGAAAGCGGTGCTTCAAAGCGCAAACGTACAAAGGAGCAGGCTATAAGGATGCCCTTAAAACATTGCAAAGGCTGTTTATAAAATTATGACCATGCATACTATCTTAATTTAAAGAACAGCTCTCAAATTTAAGGGTACACGGTGTTTGCAAATTTTTAAGAGTATAATGTCTTAAGGTAATTGTATTGGAAAACGATTACATTAGTTAAGAAATGTGATAGGGGCCTCGCAGCCTGCTGGGGGGGCTCGCAGCCTGCTGGGGGTTGGGGGGCTCTGACATCCTAGCAGCGGCCCTGGTTTAAGCTTCGTATGTTATATAAGGCTTAGACCAGGTCCGGATGCTTTCGCCTCCAGAAACCCTTTATTTATCTAATGATAACTACCGGCCCATAAAGGTGACGTAGACCAATCCACTTATCCACGCACAATACAATGGCAAACACGTGTAATAGTGCAATATTCACAGAAAAGTGCGTTCACGAATTGCAATATAGTTTTCATACAATATGGTCGCGACAATAGCTTACGGTGTGCAATTCGTGCAAGCACTTCTCTGTGAATGATGCATAGTTAAGAAAATGAGTATTACAACAGTAATTAAATAGTATTGGATTGTCCGGCAGTCAGATATTTGTATGCACGATCATGACGAGTTTAAAAACCACGATATAATGAATTTGGAAGAATAAATATGCAGTATTCCAAATGTAAGTTCTAGTGAAGCAACCGAACGTTTATTTGTTTGTTCGGGTAATCTGACTACTGTATGAACGTTTAAACAACGGCATATATATATATATATATGTCATGTGGGTTATTTTAGAAACACAATAACTTTCGTATCATCATAAAAAGTAAGCAAAATTTTCCTTTCCTCATGTTTCTCAAACAGCAATATTCACAGAAATTAAATGAGTTTTTTGTTGCTGTAATTTTTCTAACAAATAATTTGCACTATTTTGAGATACACTCCTGTATTTTGCCTTCATACAGTAGCAAAACGTATTTTGTAAAAATTCTTTTTATGGCTTTTAGATATAAACAATTAAAACGCTTGTAAATATACTAAGCGCCTGTAATTCCCAACTACAATAAAACTGAACTTTTATGGTCCTTCAAAACATAAAATAGTAAACCAGAAATCAAAGCCTCATTTAGAGATCTTAATGCTTAGCTACTATTGATGAGAATATATTACCGACAACCACCACAAAATATAATTCAGAAAAGAATACAACTTCGCTTAGACCGCCCACTACGCAACCTTCATGTTGGACATAGACAACAGCAGTAAATGGAACAGCTAGGGATTATTTGTTGGCGGCAAAATACAAATAGCCCCTAGCTGTGATATACTAGATGCTTCGCACGGGCCGTTAGGTTTATACAATTTTGGGGTCATATGTTCAACGTTATTGACCCTGTTTTGTGTGATCTATGCATAGATTTGTGAACCTACGCAGTATCGTCAATGGCATTTACATTCATCAGTTATCAATTACCATCAATAGAAGAAACGGCATGGCATAGCATGGACTCCATGTACCTTTTCTTACTGTCACGTTAGTCCCGTAATGATTTTATATTTTAGGAGCATCATTTATTTCCTTGGAAATGTGAAAATTAAAATGATGTTGGGAGTTGAACAAGGATCAGCTGTACCGGTAGCACGGGACAGCCCGCTAAACCACTAGACCACACAGGAATGAGAGGACCAACATGACAGATATAAAACATGCAAAGCTAGCTAATCGAATTTCGCGGCTAGAGCCAGTAAGACTGTCACATAACCACTACAATTTTGGATAGACATATGGATCACCCTTTATATCCTAGCCATGGGTCTTTCTAGTTCGTTCAACCACTGAAAAAAAATCATAAAGATTGTTGCAGCTGTTGTTTAGGTCAATTAAGGATTACGCAACAGCCTAGGAACAATTAATGGTTGCTATTACCCAGAGTAAACCCAACGGTAATTATAAGTTTTATTTCTTTTATTTAAAGCTGTGGCATTGGTACAAATATTACGCATTTTCTGGAATTTAGCGAACTAAAGGCCCAAGTGTAGTTGGAGAATTTTTTTTATCACATTTCTATATTTTACAACCTTTGTCTCTTGGCAACGTAAACCATCAATAATATAAAAGTTATAAACATTATTATATTAGCAACGTAACAGTCAGCGTAACAAGGTGTGCGTGAGGGATTAAGGTCGTCATAGCGAGTTCGGGGCCTAAAAATGGCCTACTGCCAGGGTTGATTGCCCGTTAGGATGTGCATGTACTAAAATTCAAGAAACGTTTTATAATATATCTACTAATAAAGTTTTGTAGTCTGAATGAGAATAGATCAACTCACAGTCCACATGTGTAAGCGTCCAGGGCATAGGTGCGCGGTGTTCATCGACTTATGGGGGTAGATTGATAGGCGAGGGGGGTGTGTGCGGGGAACAAGCCCGGGGGATAGACCCAAATATTTTTTTTACAAACTCATTCCCCAATTTTATAAAATCAACGGTATTGCGGTAACCTCTGCAAAACTAAAAACAAAAATTTTCAGACTTGTTAATATAAGTTAAAATTTTGATCTAGCGGCTTCGGGAGGAGTGTTGAAAGAATTAGCAATCAGATACTCATTATATTACATGGCGCTAAGACATGGCTAGAACGGAACATAGGTGTACAGCTCTTGACCGTTTCTATTCTGATATCTTTACGACGCATACGTTTTATAAAATAAGGTTGTATTATAACCTTTAAGCAAAACTAGATGCAGCATAAATTTTCATACCGGAGTAAGTAACATTCTGCCTTCGGTCAGTATCTCAATTGACTTTGTCAATAATTTGACTTAATAGAACACAAATTACACACACATCACTAAAACAATTTTATAATAATAGCTCAGTCTGCACATGTTATACAACTTGTAGTGAGTGCAAATCAGCAAATGTTGTATGATAGCTCTAGTGTTTCTCACTTTTGCATTGTGGAGCAGTGTTATCGTAGGTTCCATCGAGTTGACAAGTAAGTACCGACGAGCCAACCAAATGATATCCAGCGTTGCATGTATACTGCGTCGTAGCTCCTTCAACGTTTGAGCCGTCAGGTGTCGTTACGGTCACCGTGCTGTTGCCAACTGTTGGAGCAGCTGGACATATTTCTGAAATATTAAACGTTTTAGGTTTTTAGTTTAAGTATATTTTTTTGTTTAAGTTTTTATTTTATGTTTTCTGACTCGCTCACTGAGCGGCTCAGAAAAGGTTCAAAAACCAACATGTACCGGAGCGAAAAATGTTTATACTTAAGTTACACAAGGTTATTTACAAATCGGAAATATATGGCCGTTTCTGGTGGAGCCTGGTGCTGGTTGTAGAAAACTGGTACATACATGATTTGGGAGGTACTAAAGAAACGATGAACAACGTCGAATTAAACCCAACTTAACATTATATCTACGACATAGCCTGAAGGTGTGTACAGCCGTTAGTTTATTTGATTGTACAACAGTACACACACAATAAGACCCATTACGATGCATTTCTCATTAACGTCCATTAAGACGGAGTACAACTCAATTCGACACAATATTCACCTACGACATGACTCTCACACAAAGTAAATATTTCTCAATGAACAGTTCACAATAGAAGTAAGGAGCTTCCGTTGGTGTCAGTTCACGGGATTAAACTTTATTTGTAACACAGCTTATATAGTTAAAGCCGTGCATCAAAATGACTTAACGCACGTTTAGCTAAATTAGCTATAAGCTTAACTTAGCTTAACTTAGTTAGCTAAATAAGCTGTATTGCAAGTCAGTTGTAGCGCAGCCAGGCGTGCGTCAAGTGATTTGTACGCACGGTTGTGTTGTTTAACTCGTTCAAACTCGTGCTGACGCACTCTTTCAAACTCGTCACAACCGTGCGTAGAAATCACTTAAAGCATGATAGCTGCGCTACAACTAATACTTATATCACGATTGATTTTATAACGTCAAGCGCAAGATTTGCGAACTAAATAGAGCGACAACTTCAAAGCTGCCGTATTATGTTTTAATTTCCTGTCATCAAACTCATAGCATAGAATTTCTGCGCACGATAGTTCGGTTTATACACAGCTTTGTTTATTTCTACTAACAATGCTTTTGAAATTTAATCTATTTCATTACTACACAAATGATTGCCAACAAATCGGTTGTATATGACTGAGGCGACGTCAGCGCAATACAGCTTTGTTTCTGGAAAACCCTAACTCTACGTGACAAAAGAACTCAATATACTAGCAACTTCTATTTTCATGTAAAACAGTGATTATTTCTTAAGCGTATAAATTAGCCAGAACGAAATTTTATTTCTAGTTGTTCGAAAAGGCAATAGTGACGCTGAAGTCTAAATGTTTCAAAACATCCGTCTGCTGTAGATAGGTCTTCTTACATTGTAAATAAATTTAGTACAGTTGTATTAGCTGCATGCGCCAATACATTGCCAAGCGAAGCAAAAATACAAATCTCGTCCTTGTACACTAAAATGCCGACATAATACCTGCAAGTACCTGAGAAATATATTTATAACAATTAAACGCGACTATTAGTACCACAGACACCCTGGTCAGTGCTTTAATATCGGCAAGTAGCTGAGAAATATTTTTATTACAATGAAATGCGACTATTAGTAACACAGACACCCTGGTCAGTGCCTTAATATCGGCAAGTACCTGAGAAATATATTTATAACAATGAAACGCGACTATTAGTACCACAGACACCCTGGTCAGTGCTTTAATATCGGCAAGTAGCTGAGAAATATTTTTTATTACAATGAAATGCGACTATTAATACCACAGACACCCTGGTGAGTGCCTGAATATCGGAAAGTACCTGAGAAATATTTTTATAACAATGAAATGCGACTATTAGTAACACAGACACCATGGTCAGTGCCTTAATATCGGCAAGTACCTGAGAAATATTTTTATAATAATGAAATGCGACCATCGTTACCACAGACACCCTGGTCAGTGCCAGAATATCGGCAAGTACTTGAGAAATATTTTTATAACAATGAAATGCGACTATTAATACCACAGACACCCTGGTGAGTGCCTTAATATCGGCAAGTACCTGAGAAATATTTTTATAATAATGAAATGCGACCATCATTACCACAGACACCCTGGTCAGTGCCTGAATATCGGCAAGTACTTGAGAAATATTTTTATAACAATGAAATGCGACTATTAGTACCGCAGACACCCTGGTCAGTGCCTGAATATCGGCAAGTACCTGAGAAATATTTTTATAACAATGAAATGCGACTATTAGTAACACAGACACCCTGGTCAGTGCCCTAATATCGGAAAGTACCTGAGAAATATTTTTATAATAATGAAATGCGACCATCGTTCCCACAGACACCCTGGTCAGTGCATGAATATCGGCAAGTACTTGAGAATTATTTTTATAACAATGAAATGCGACTATTAGTATCACAGACACCCTGGTCAGTGCCTTAATATCGGCAAATACCTGAGAAATATTTTTATAATCATGAAATGCGACCATCGTTACCACAGGCACCCTGGTCAGTGCCTGAATATCGGCAAGTACTTGAGAAATATTTGTATAACAATGAAATGCGACTATTAGTACCACAGACACCCTGGTCAGTGCCTTAATATCGGCAAGTACCTGAGAAATATTTTTATAACAATGAAATGCGACTATTAGTAACACAGACACCCTGGTCAGTGCCTGAATATCGGCAAATACCTGAGAAATATTTGTATAATAATGAAATGCGACCATCAATACCACAGACACCCTGGTCAGTGAGTGATAACGAATTTCTTACATGGTGGAATAAAGGATTTTATCACTGCTTTTACGGATAGCTTGAATCTTCTGTCAGTCGCGTGAAAAGATTTGTGAACTGGTTAATGGTATATCAGTTTAACGCTAGACTTTGTATAATTAAATTCCAGTTTTGTTACTTTTTATGTTATAGCCAAGTCAAACTTGCAGATTTACAGAATATAATTTAGCAAAATTTTGCAGCATGACCACATATATAGTTAAAACCAGCTTGAAATTTACTCTTACAAACAGGCGCTGTTGCGTTGTATAAACCAGTGGCCAGGCACAACCTTGCAGATGATCCCACAAGTCCAAAGCCATTTGCGCATGAATAGGTCGCTAACTCATTTTCATACATGGACGTAGTAGATTTTGACACGGTGCCATTTTCAATTTTCAGTATTTCGTCACAAATTTCTATAACATTAATATAAAATATATTCAATTATTATGATCAAGAGTTTATAGCGATGTCATGCAAAGGGTATCACGCCCTCCTAAATCACCATATGAAAAGATCGGGCATGACGGGAACCATTTCGACACTATCCCGCTGTCCGGGTTCTGGGGGGTTACCTCCCTCGTATTTTTTTGCGAAAAAGTAATAGAATCATAGACATAAAATTTGCGACGTTCACTTGACAAAGTTGGAGATGGTATCAATGGGAATAATATACATATTAAAAAATAAACTATATTCGTGAAGCCGTTCCGCTACAAATTTATCGATGTTAAAGTGAAATAGTGATTTTGCGAAAATAGTAAAATAGTGAAAAAATAGGATGTTTTAAGGAAATATATCAAGAAGTCAAGCCGGCATTATGAGTCTCAAAATTGCAAAGTTTTGTGGCAAAATGTAATTTTGAAACATTATCTCGATCAATTTATACAACCGTTCTTGAGTTCTCCGACATCGACTCTTAATTTTTAAATGTTGCATGGCCTAAAGGTATCAGGACGGTTTTTTAATAAACTTAAATACCAGATCATTCAATGGTTTATTTGGTTGGTGCTTGGCACCTGCAGAGTGAGCAAACAAATTCTTAGGAAATTTATGTTAATATATATAGCGATCAGTTATCTCCGTAGTCAAAGGTATGGGATTATCAACAGTAGACAGATTAAATTTTATCTTAGTACCTTTTTATCATAAACGGGCTTGAAACTAAATCGACATTAAACCGGGAACAAATCTCAAAGTGAGCAGGAACTTTATTCAGGAAGGGATTATTGGGAAAGTTATTCGGATAGGGCGAGTTGAAGACATAGACACTGGAACGTATCGCTACAGACACTAGGCATTACCCGAATTTTATTATTAAACCATAAATCGGTCTACTGCAGTAACGTCGGGCATACTCAGAGCAAAATCTCGTAATGCTCAATCCGATGCGATAGCTTATTGCAATACTTTCTAAGTCAGTAATATTATCACCCATTCTCCGAACATAAACACTGTCTGATTTTCTTACTCGAATTTTAAAGATCACGAGCGTAAATTACTCTCATGTGGAAACGAACATGTGTACCGTAAACGGACACCCAAAACAAACTCTTATCCTTACCATAACTACTGAATTCTAAAAAAGTGGATATTAAGTTATGCAATCGAAATCTTGAGTAAATCCGCGTATTGAGAAGGGTTTGATTAATATAAAGTAATTATTAATAAACCCGCTGTGTAAGTGATAAATTCTGTAAGATGTTTCATTTCCAATGTACCAATGGCGTTCAATGCTCAGTCAAGAACTCTATAACGTACGTACAATGCTAAATCTAAACTCTGGTTACACAATTGATATAAAATACCACTCCAGATCTTTTGAATAAACTAAAGCATTGAATTTCCAGCACAAAAATAATGATTTCAAGTAACATCGAAAATATTTGCCAAAAAAACATAACGCCCGCTGTATTAAATAGGGCGAAGAAAATATATGCGGGTATCAGCCGAGCTTGAGCAAATTATTCCACCCACTCTGAAATTTTCCCTTAGAATGTACATGCTCTCACCCCCTCCTTGACCTCCTCACCGAAGGCCCCCAACCCGATAACTTTTCGGAGAGCTGTGGACAGGGCATAAAAGCAATGTTCGCTAATAACAGAATGCTCGCGCACTCTATCACAAGTCACATTCTTAGCCAGTAATATTTTTTCAATGTTTCATAAGCGTTATGGCATACACAGCTTAGCAACGAAAGTTCAATTGAAAGTGACTTTATCGTTGTGCCGCACTCAAGCGTGATATTTTTTATTTTCTACTGAAGCTAACCTGAAACCAACGTCGTAACTTCGTGAAAATAACTACTATTCATATGCTATGAGCATTCATAATGAAAGTAATTAGATCCAGTAATACTTACTATAACAGCTCGGTACTGCTAGATTGTATACACCATCTTGCTGACATGTGAGTACTGAGTTACCAACAAGATGATATGTTGAATTACAGCTGTAGGTAACCGTAACTCCGTCAATAATCGGCGTACTGCTTTCAGTTAACGTACCATAATTTATTTGCTGCGCGGAACAAATTGCTAAACGCAAAAATAGCTATGTTAACAATGATTGGGAACACCCAGAGGGTAATTGCAGTCGCTATATAAACAACATGTTTTCGGGCGCGTTTACAATTTTTAGTCGCTATGTTCTATGGATATCAACAACTTTTTTGTACATACATACTGGGTTTTATTGCACACGGGCATTGCTAAAAATAAAAAAAAATCCCAAAATATTGGCCGAAATAGATATTTGTCGATTGCGAATCTCGTCGATATGTATCAAATAGTACTAAAATATTACTACTGTATCTTCAAAATTTGCAAACATCGCGCTGGGGTATAACCAAAAATACCTGTTCTTCACGTGCACCTAAACTTGATTAATCGGACTGCACAAACTAGACTATTTTTAGAAAATCGATTTCGCAGATGGTTTCATAAATTTTATTCCCAACTGTCGTTGCAGCGTTAGTGCACCCAGTTAGAGAAAATTCATAATATCATACCATATATGCAGCTTTACAGAAAAGCGGGATAACCCATTATTGAAAAGAGCGAAGCGTTTTTGTTTTCGTAAGAGTGGATAAAATTGGCACCGTTGGAACATTAGTACACCCAGTTTGACAAAATTCATAATATCATACCATATATGCAGATTTACAGAAAAGCGGGATAACCCATTATTGAAAAGAGCGAAGCGTTTTTATTTTCGGAAGAGTGGATAAAATTGGCATCGTTGGAACATTAGTACACCCAGTTTGAGAAAATTCATAATATCATACCATATATGCAGATTTACAGAAAAGCGGGATAACCCATTATTGAAAAGAGCGAAGCGTTTTTGTTTTCGGAAGAGTGGATAAAATTGGCACCGTTGGAACATTAGTACACCCAGTTTGAGAAAATTCATAATATCATACCATATATGCAGATTTACAGAAAAGCGGGATAACCCATTATTGAAAAGGGCGAAGCGTTTTTGTTTTCGGAAGAGTGGATAAAATTGGCACCGTTGGAACATTAGTACACCCAGTTTGAGAAAATTTATAATATCATACCATATATGCAGATTTACAGAAAAGCGGGATAACCCATTATTGAAAAGAGCGAAGCGTTTTTGTTTTCGGAATAGTGGATAAAATTGGCACCATTGGAACATTAGTATACCCAGTTTGAGAAAATTCATAATATCATACCATATATGCAGATTTACAGAAAAGCGGGATAACCCATTATTGAAAAGAGCGAAGCGTTTTTATTTTCGGAAGAGTGGATAAAATTGGCACCGTTGGAACATTAGTACACCCAGTTTGAGAAAATTCATAATATTATACCATATATGCAGATTTACAGAAAAGCGGGATAACCCATTATTGAAAAGAGCGAAGCGTTTTTGTTCTCGGAAGAGTGGATAAAATTGGCACCGTTGGAACATTAGTACACCCAGTTTGAGAAAATTCATAATATCATACCATATATGCAGATTTACAGAAAAGCGGGATAACCCATTATTGAAAAGAGCGAAGCGTTTTTGTTTTCGGAAGAGTGGATAAAATTGGCACCGTTGGAACATTAGTACACCCAGTTTGAGAAAATTCATAATATCATACCATATATGCAGATTTACAGAAAAGCGGGATAACCCATTATTGAAAAGAGCGAAGCGTTTTTGTTTTCGGAAGAGTGGATAAAATTGGCACCATTGGAACATTAGTACACCCAGTTTGAGAAAATTCATAATATCATACCATATATGCAGATTTACAGAAAAGCGGGATAACCCATTATTGAAAAGAGGGAAGCGTTTTTGTTTTCGGAAGACTGGATAAAATTGGCACCGTTGGAACATTAGTACACCCAGTTTGAGAAAATTCATAATATCATACCATATATGCAGATTTACAGAAAAGCGGTATAACCCATTATTGAAAAGAGCGAAGCGTTTTTGTTTTCGGAAGAGTAGATAAAATTGGCACCGTTGGAACATTAGTACACCCAGTTCGAGAAAATTCATAATATCGTACCATATATGCAGATTTACAGAAAAGCGGGATAACCCATTCTTGAAAAGAGCGAAGCGTTTTTGTTTTCGGAAGAGTGGATAAAATTGGCACCGTTGGAACATTAGTACACCCAGTTTGAGAAAATTCATAATATCATACCATATATGCAGATTTACAGAAAAGCGGGATAACCCCTTATTGAAAAGAGCGAAGCGTTTTTGTTTTCGGAAGAGTGGATAAAATTGGCAACGTTGGAACATTAGTACACCCAGTTTGAGAAAATTCGTAATATCATTCCCTATATTCATATTTACAGAAAAGCGGGATAACCCATTATTGAAAAGAGCGAAGCGTTTTTGTTTTCGGAAGAGTGGATAAAATTGGCACCGTTGGAACATTAGTACACCCAGTTTGAGAAAATTCATAATATCATACCATATATGCAGATTTACAGAAAAACGGGATAACCCATTATTGAAAAGAGCGAAGCGTTTTTATTTTCGGAAGAGTGGATAAAATTGGCATCGTTGGAACATTAGTACACCCAGTTTGAGAAAATTCATAATATCATACCATATATGCAGATTTACAGAAAAGCGGGATAACCCATTATTGAAAAGAGCGAAGCGTTTTTGTTTTCGGAAGAGTGGATAAAATTGGCACCGTCGGAACATTAGTACACCCAGTTTGAGAAAATTCATAATATCATACCATATATGCAGATTTACAGAAAAGCGGATAACTCATTTCTGAAAAGGGCGAAGCGTTTTTGTTTTCGGAAGAGTGGATAAAATTGGCACCGTTGGAACATTAGTACACCCAGTTTGAGAAAATTTATAATATCATACCATATATGCAGATTTACAGAAAAGCGGGATAACCCATTATTGAAAAGAGCGAAGCGTTTTTGTTTTCGGAATAGTGGATAAAATTGGCACCATTGGAACATTAGTATACCCAGTTTGAGAAAATTCATAATATCATACCATATATGCAGATTTACAGAAAAGCGGGATAACCCATTATTGAAAAGAGCGAAGCGTTTTTTATTTTGGGAAGAGTGGATAAAATTGGCACCGTTGGAACATTAGTACACCCAGTTTGAGAAAATTCATAATATTATACCATATATGCAGATTTACAGAAAAGCGGGATAACCCATTATTGAAAAGAGCGAAGCGTTTTTGTTCTCGGAAAGAGTGGATAAAATTGGCACCGTTGGAACATTAGTACACCCAGTTGAGAATTCATAATATCATACCATATATGCAGATTTTCAGAAAAGCGGGATAACCCATTATTGAAAAGAGCGAAGCGTTTTTGTTTTCGGAAGAGTGGATAAAATTGGCACCGTTGGAACATTAGTACACCCAGTTGGAGAAAATTCATAATATCATACCATATATGCAGATTCTACAGAAAAAAGGGATAACCCATTGATCCAAAGAGCGAAAAGTGTTTGTTTTCGGAAGAGTGGGATAAAATTGGCACCATTGGAACATTAGTACACCCAGTTTGAGTAAATTCATAATATCATACCATATATGCAGATTTACAGAAAAGCGGGATAACCCATTATTGAAAAGAGGGAAGCGTTTTTGTTTTCGGAAGACTGGATAAAATTGGCACCGTTGGAACATTAGTACACCCAGTTTGAGAAAATTCATAATATCATACCATATATGCAGATTTACAGAAAAGCGGTATAACCCATTATTGAAAAGAGCGAAGTGTTTTGGTTTGGAAGAGTAGATAAAATTGGCACCGTTGTAACATTAGTACACCAAGTTCGAGAAAATTCATAATATCGTACCTATATATGCTGATTTATAGAAAAGCGGGATAACCCATTCTTGAAAAGAGCGAAGCGTTTTTGTTTTTCGGAAGAGTGGATAAAATTGGCACCGTTGGAACATTAGTACACCCAGTTTGAGAAAATTCATAATATCATACCATATATGCAGATTTACAGAAAAGCGGGATAACCCATTATTGAAAAGAGCGAAGCGTTTTTGTTTTCGGAAGAGTGGATAAAATTGGCACCGTTGGAACATTAGTACACCCAGTTTGAGAAAATTCATAATATCATACCATATATGCAGATTTACAGAAAAGCGGGATAAACCATTCTTGAAAATAGCGAAGCGTTTTTGTTTTCGGGAAAAATCGATAAAATTGGCACCGTTGGAACATTAGTACACCCAGTTTGAGAAAATTCATAATATCATACCATATATGCAGATTTACAGAAAAGCGGGATAACCCATTATTGAAAAGAGCGAAGCGTTTTTGTTTTCGGAAGAGTGGATAAAATTGGCACCGTTGGAACATTAGTACACCCAGTTTGAGAAAATTCATAATATCATACCGCATATGCAGATTTACAGAAAAGCGGGATAACCCATTATTGAAAAGAGCGAAGCGTTTTTGTTTCAGGGGAAATAGATAAAATTGGCACCGTTGGAACATTAGTACACCCAGTTTGAGAAAATTCATAATATCATACCATATATGCAGATTTACAGAAAAACGGGATAACCCATTATTGAAAAGATCGAAGCGTTTTTATTTTCGGAAGAGTGGATTAAAATTGGCATAGTTGGAACATTAGTACACCCCAGTTTGAGAAAATTCATAATATCATACCATATATGCAGATTTACAGAAAAGCGGGATAACCCATTATTGAAAAAGAGCGAAGCGTTTTTGTTTTCGGAAGAGTTAGGATAAAATTGGCACCGTTGGAACATTAGTACACCCAGTTTGAGAAAATTCATAATATCATACCATATATTTGCAGATTTACAGAAAAAGCGGGATAACCCATTATTGAAAAGGGCGAAGCGTTTTTGTTTTCGGAAGAGTGGATAAAATTGGCACCGTTGGAACTTTAGTACACCCAGTTTGAGGAAAAAAATCTATAATATCATACCATATATGCAGATTTACAGAAAAGCGGGATAACCCATTATTGAAAAGAGCGAAGCGTTTTTGTTTTTCGGAATTAGTGGATAAAATTGGCACCATTGGAACATTAGTATACCCAGGTTGGAGAAATTCCATAATATCATACCATATATGCAGATTTACAAGAAAACGCGGGATAACGGGCCCTGTTGTTGAAAGAGGCGAAGCGTTTTTTTATTTGGGAGAGTGGATAAAATTTAAAGGCACCGTTGGAACATTAGGGTACACCCAGTTTTGAGAAAATTCATAATATTATACCATATATGCAGATTTACAGAAAAAGCGGGATAACGCCATTATTGGAAAAGAGCGAAGACGTTTTTGTTCTACGGAAGAGTGGATAAAATTGGCACCGTTGGAACATTAGTACACCCAGTTTGAGAAAATTCTTTATTAATATCATACCATATATGCAGATTTTCAGAAAAGCGGGATAACCCATTATTGAAAAGAGCGAAGCGTTTTTGTTTTCGGAAGAGTGGATAAAATTTGGCACCGTTGGAACATTCGTACACCAGTTGAGAAAATTCATGAATATCATACCATATAAAAAGATTTACAGAAAAGCGGGATAACCCATTATTGAAAAGAGCGAAGCGTTTTTGTTTTCGGAAAAATCGATAAAATTGGCACCATTGGAACATTAGTACACCCAGTTTGAGAAAAAAATCATAATATAAGGTGCCACGTATGCAGATTTACAGAAAAGCAGGATAACCCATTATTGAAAAGAGGGAAGCGTTTTTGTTTTCGGAAGACTGGATAAAATTGGCACCGTTGGAACATTAGGTACACCGAGTTTGAGAAAAAATACATAAGTATCATACCATATATGCAGATTTTACAGAAAAGCGGTATAACCCATTTATTGAAAAGAGCGAAGCGTTTTTGTTTTCGGAAGAGTTAGAGATAAAATTGGCACCGTTGGAACATTAGTACACCCAGTTCGAGAAATTCATAATATCGTACCATATATGCAGATTTTACAGAAAAGCGGGATAACCCATTCTTGAAAAGAGCGAAGCGTTTTTGTTTTCGGAAAGGAGTGGATAAAATTGGCACCGTTGGAACATTAGTACACCAGTTTGAGAAAAATTCATAATATCATACCATATATGCAGATTTTACAAGGGAGCGGGATAACCCATTATTGAAAAGAGAAGGGGGGGGGGGGGGGGGGGGGGGGGGGGGGGGGGTGGGGGGGGGGGGGGGGGGGGGGGGGCGGGGGGGGGGGGGGGGGGGGTGGGGGGGGGGGGGGGGGGGGGGGGGGGGGGGGGGGGGGGGGGGGGGGGGGGGGGGGGGGGGGGGGGGGGGGGGGGGGGGGGGGGGGGGGGGGGGGGGGGGGGGGGGGGGGGGGGGGGGGGGGGGGGGGGGGGTAAAAAAAAAAAAAAAAAAAAAAAAAATAAAAAAGAGCGAAGCGTTTTTGTTTCGGAAGAGTGGATAAAATTGGCACCGTTGGAACATTAGTACACCCAGTTTGAGAAAAATTCATAATATCATACCATATATGCAGATTTACAGGAACGCGGGATAATTTACCATTGTTGAAGAGAGCGAGAGCGTTTTGTTTTTCCGGAAGAGTGGATAAAATTGGCACCGTTGGAACATTAGTACACCCAGTTTATGAGAGAAATTCATTAATATCATCCCATTCTTGCAGGATTTCACCCAAACAGGGAATAACCCAGGAGGTTATTGAAAAGAGCGAAGCGTTTTTGTTTTGGGAAGAGTGGATAAAATTGGCACCGTTGGAACATTACTACACCCAGTTTGAGAAAATTCATAATATCATACCAGTATATGCGAGATTTTACAGAAAAAGCGGGATAACCCATTATTGAAAAGAGCGAAGCGTTTTTTGTTTCGCAAAATCGATAGAATTGGCACCGTCTATCCATTACCATCGTCTGTCCGTAAGGGCAAATCCTCAATAACTACTGGGACGATTAAAAATTTTATTTGAAAAGCCTAATATCCTTCATTTGGAAAAGATATAGTTTTGTCAAAATTTATTTTAGTTAATTAGTAAATGATTAATTAGTTAAAAGTGTTAGCCTATTTCAAGCTTATTCACACAAAAAATTGCTTATTTTTCAATGAAAGTGTAAAGATATTATTTTGGTGCGCGTATACTACATGTCGCCATGATGATTAAGAATCCGGTGTTTATTATTTTTCGAGGATGTTTAAACATGCTAATTAGTTAGTTAATTAGCTAATTACTAATTAGTTAGTTAATTAGCTAATTACTAATTAGTTACTAATTAGCTAATTTTTGGAATATTTTCAAAGCGCTCAGAAAAATGAAAAATGCACACGGGAGTTTTCTATGTCGCTGATCGTGGATATGACATTTCTGAAGCTCTAAAACTTCTCGGTATATGCTGATTGGTTAATCCTACGCTGAAGACGTGACGCTGACCGACCAAATGAATTTCACCATGCTTTTCTGAGTTATATCTCATGGTGATGGTTGTTTATTACATAGATGGGTTTCCAGATTTATATATCGTGGTTTGTTTGTTCCTATTTTCGTCTTTCAAATAACTGTAGTTAAAGTTAATTTTCATGGTAGATGGGAATTCGCCGACCCAGACGTTCAGTAATAATGTCGAATATCTAATATTGCTAAAGAAAACATGGTAAATATTTTTGCTTCAACATATGTTACCAAGATATTGCTATTATTGATATACGGGTGCATTTTCATTGAAGAGTTTTCGGGATTTTGTAAAAGCTGATCACTAATTTGTTTTGGAGATATACGTTTTTAAGAAGTACAGTTTGGTCAGTTTCAGAAATAGCCCATGCTATTTATTTATATAAGAAGTACAGTTTGGTCAGTTTCAGAAATAGCCCATGCTAATTATTTATATTCATTATTTCGACCCAGACGGCATAGGTTAACTTCACAAAAATTCATTAAATTAAGGAAAACTTTGACAACACAGCTTTGAATGAAAAGAGATTTATTTCTGAAACCAAGTCTGATTTCGAAAACGCATCCTTTGTTAAATAGAAATGGCTCGTGCATGTCCACATTTTATTCCGTTCTCTAACCTATGTCACCGTAATCTGTGCTTTTTATGGATACAATAACAAAAAAGAATGAAGATAAATATAAACAATTTATACATAATACTAAATAACTTCATCCTGGCTAGCTAACGACCTGGAAAGATTATATTTAGTTTTCCACAAAGCGGGTTTAGTACGCGAGATGCAACTATACTGTGTACTGTATTATGTATTAGGTAAAAAGAGCCAGATTATTCAAGCTGGGTTTCTAACAGGCTCTTCCTGCACCATCTCCGGCACAGCCAGGTTTGGATAAAAGCAGGATCATCTAGACTACAATAACACTGCTTGGCTCAGTTCGACTGTTCCGATGGCAACACAGCTTAACTGTTTATGACACTGCTGGTCTCTGGCTCAGCTGTTAAGACAGGCTCCAAATAATAAGTTCGCGATGCTCGAGTTGTTGAGACAATATATAGAAACCGCCAAATGGACTATATCATGTGTTGAAGGCCCGTCGGCTTAGGATGTAGACTGTCGGGAGGTGTTTCTGGACGTTTAGTTTTGCCAGTTGTACCCCAATATTTGACAATTTTTTTGTGAAATTTTACTAAAATATTCCCAGTGCGTTAGGCGCGCGGAAGGAATGGGGTGACAAGCCTTCAGGGGTGTAAATATGGGTTGATGGGGGGATGTGGTAGACCCTTAGGAGGTAACCCCTTCCCATAATGACACCTATGAACTATATATAGCAGAGCTTCAAGAGCTGAGCCTATAAAATCTCGGCTGTTCTTTCTTTTGGCAAAATGCTATACATTACTTTATTATAGCCATGTTTATTGTTTTAGAAAATAGCATTTAAGAAACGACCCCAAAATTTTTACAAAGTCTAGTGTCAGGTCTCACAGACAGAAACTTGAATTTGGGTCGGCTTGGTTCTTCAGGCATCGTGGAAAGCTCGTTTATTGATATAATTGCTCATAGAGCCGAAATTCACACCTGTGTGATATATTGCGTTACTACTTAACAGTAAAGCTATCTGGTGCCAATGCTAACTAGTCAAAATAAAGTGACCAAAGCTTCATCACATTTTTCATTTTAATTTAACCCCTAATCTAACGTATATCTCGTGATCTTGCAAAAAGAAT
Source organism: Trileptium ribeirensis (assembly GCA_030248225.1). NCBI lineage: Eukaryota > Metazoa > Nematoda > Enoplea > Enoplida > Thoracostomopsidae > Trileptium > Trileptium ribeirensis. The sequence continues at coordinate 14,440 of JASANE010006216.1, read as the reverse complement.
AATACAATGTAACAATGCTACAAAACAACATATAAAATACATGTGCATATTCCTGTAAATGTTGGAACTAGGTTTCAAACATTTAAGTTCATTTTCAACACGTGTTTTTAAATACGTTTAAATGCAAAATGCCACAATCACACAAAAATTTTTTCATAACTCTAACCGTAATAATAGCCACATAAAATGACAGTTGTTCGGCATCATCTGTGGGTTACAGGGTTCAAAATTCTTTAAGCATGGTAATTTTAAATGTTAGATTTAGCGTATTCATGGCATGGCCGTTAGCCTACCTTATCAACAAATAATTATGTTGTATAATAAAAGCTGGGAAAATATTTTGCAATTTTTCAGATATATAGTCTGTATGTAGTTGTTAAAAATTTATCAATATTTCACTTTATATCTGATTTAAGTTGTTTAGTTTAAAACTTATTTTAATTAATAAATAATATACTAAACTGTATACCTTATATGTAAAACAAAAAAATTGAATTTGAATTTTGGTGAATAGTACGTTTAAAGTATCGAATTCTGAAATCTTCCGCAATTCTAAGTAATCCATATTAGCAATCAGTCCTGGTAATTTAAAGAACAAGCCTGTACCATGCAGGTGCTTTGAAAAAGCCATTCCATAATCATGCCTTAACGCATAGCTTGTATATTATTGAAATGATTTTTTAAATCCAGTTGCTTTTTTAAACTTTGCAACCTAGCCTGTCAAATATCTGTTTAAGTGCCTCCCCTAAAATACTTTAACAGTCGGAATATGTTTTTGTGGCTATTATAACGGTTAGAGTTTTGAAAACACCTTGTGTGAGAGTGGCATTTTACATTGAAACGTATCTTGAAATACATGCATAAAACATTAACACAAATTTAGAAACCTTGTTCCGAAATTTTACAATTTTTCCTGATTATACATATGTATTTTACATGTTACTTCGTAGCATTGTGACCTTGTAGTTAACTTGTTTGCGCAGTGAATTAGTTAACCTTGCTAAGAAACAATTGCCAGGAACTTCGCTTGCAAAGAAAAATATTCGAATCAAATTTTGCAGAGAAAAAGTTCTCAACGAAATATAAATATCAGCATTTAAATTCGGCATTTTTGCTAAAAACAGCATTTGCTTCAACAAATTGGTAAACAAACACTAACTTACGTTTACACTGCGGCATTGGTAGGTCAAACGATCCATCGCTTTGACACGTAAGCGTTGCAGAACCGACCAAATGGTGAGTTCCCGAGGAACAGGAGTAGGTAACGGTTTCGTCTTCGACAATTGTTGTCGTGGGCACATGCGACCCATTTCCAAGCGATTGTGGAGTGCATATTTCTATAAAATGGAACCAAAACGATAGTAATAAGACAAAGAGAAAAGTGAGTAGGTAACGGTTTCGTCTTCGACAATTGTTGTCGTGGGCACATGCGACCCGTTTCCAAGCGATTGTGGAGTGCATATTTCTATAAAATGGAACCAAAACGATAGTAATAAGACAAAGAGAAAAGTAAGATAACACAGAGTACAATATTTAACAGTAGTCTCATAACTAGGCATTTATAACGTCGTGCAACATTTCTAAAGAAAAATTCACAACGTCTATAGTTTGAAGTTTAAACGAATCGAGCTTTGCTAATTTTAACAACCGAATAATGTTTGTAGGATATTCAGCGATTTATCGAATCAGCTAAACAAAACCAGTTAAACAAAATTCATAGCTTGACTGAAATAGTTTATCAAACATACATCTTGCACAGATCTAAATGCTAAACACATAGCATTACCGTGAGATTGCAGACACTGAAGTATTTAACTGTTAATTTTTAAGCACTACTTTAGAAACGCAAGAAACTAATTTGCTGCAAAATGATTTATTTGAGCAACTAAAAATTATGGTTAACTAAATCAGGAATATTGCTCCGATTTTTTATATATTCAGTAGTAAATTAAACAAGTTTTGCGACTACAATGTTACAATAAAGGCAATGCTGCATTTAGTTTCTTTTGCAGGCCAAGAAAATATTTTGCTGCAAAATTGTTTTATTTCAGCAAATATATTTATGTTTAACTAAATCAGGTATATTGCTCTGATTTGATATATATTCAGTAGTAAATCAAATGAGTTTTGTGACTACAATGTTACAGTAAGACAATGCTGCCTTTCGCATCTTTTGCAGGTCAACAAAATATTTTGCTGCAAAAATGTTATATTTCAGCAAATATATTTATGTTTAACTAAATCAGGCATATTGCTCCGATTTGATATATATTCAGTAGTAAATCAAATGAATTTTGTGACTACAATGTTACAGTAAGACAATGCTGCATTTCGCATCTTTTGCAAGTCAAGAAAATATTTTGCTGCAAAAATGTTTTATTTCAGCAAATATATTTATGTTTAACTAAATCAGGCATATTGCTCCGATTTGATATATATTCAGGAGTAAATCAAATGAGTTTTGCGACTACAATGTTACAGTAAGACAATGCTGCATTTCGCATCTTTTGAAGGTCAAGAAAATATTTTGCTGCAACAATGTTTTATTTCAGCAAATATTAACTAAATCAGGCATATTGCTCCGATTTGATATATATTCAGTAGTAAATCAAATGAGTTTTGTGACTACAATGTTACAGTAAGACAATGCTGCATTTCACATCTTTTGAAGGTCAAGAAAATATTTTGCTGCAAAAATGTTTTATTTCAGCAAATAAATTTATGTTTAACTAAATCTGGAGTATTGCTCCGATTTGATGTATATTCAGTAGTAAATCGAATAAGTTTTGTGACTACAATGTTACAATAAAGGCAATGCTGCATTTCACATCTTTTGAAGGTCAAGAAAATATTTTGCTGAAAAAATGTTTTATTTCAGCAAATAAATTTATGTTTAACTAAATCTGGAGTATTGCTCCGATTTGATGTATATTCAGTAGTAAATCGAATAAGTTTTGTGACTACAATGTTACAATAAAGGCAATGCTGCATTTCACATCTTTTGAAGGTCAAGAAAATATTTTGCTGCAAAAATGTTTTATTTCAGCAAATAAATTTATGTTTAACTAAATCTGGAGTATTGCTCCGATTTGATGTATATTCAGTAGTAAATCGAATAAGTTTTGTGACTACAATGTTACAATAAGGGAAATGCTGCATTTCACATCTTTTGAAGGTCAAGAAAATATTTTGCTGCAAAAATGTTTTATTTCAGCAAATAAATTTATGTTTAACTAAATCTGGAGTATTGCTCCGATTTGATGTATATTCAGTAGTAAATCGAATAAGTTTTGTGACTACAATGTTACAGTAAGACAATGCTGCATTTCACATCTTTTGAAGGTCAAGAAAATATTTTGCTGCAAAAATGTTTTATTTCAGCAAATAAATCTATGTTTAACTAAATCTGGAGTATTGCTCCGATTTGATGTATATTCAGTAGTAAATCGAATAAGTTTTGTGACTACAATGTTACGATAAAGGCAATGCTGCATTTCACATCTTTTGCAGGTCAAGAAAATATTTTGCTGCAAAAATGTTTTATTTCAGCAAATATATTTATGTTTAACTAAATCAGGCATATTGCTCCGATTTGATATATATTCAGGAGTAAATCAAATGAGTTTTGTGACTACAATGTTACAGTAAGACAATTCTGCATTTCGCATTTTTTGAAGGTCAAGAAAATATTTTGCTGCAACAATGTTTTATTTCAGCAAATATTAACTAAATCAGGCATATTGCTCCGATTTGATATATATCCAGTAGTAAATCAAATGAGTTTTGTGACTACAATGTTACAGTAAGACAATGCTGCATTTTACATCTTTTGAAGGTCAAGAAAATATTTTGCTGCAAAAATGTTTTATTTCAGCAAATAAATTTATGTTTAACTAAATCTGGAGTATTGCTCCTATTTGATGTATATTCAGTAGTAAATCGAATAAGTTTTGTGACTACAATGTTACAGTAAGACAATGCTGCATTTAACATCTTTTGAAGGTCAAGAAAATATTTTGCTGCAAAAATGTTTTATTTCAGCAAATAAATTTATGTTTAACTAAGTCTGGAGTATTGCTCCGATTTGATGTATATTCAGTAGTAAATCGAATAAGTTTTGTGACTACAATGTTACGATAAAGGCAATGCTGCATTTCACTTGTCGTTATGACAAAATATATTTCAACCGGATGCTACGCATTTATATCGCTGTGTGTCAGGTTCTTTTAGAAAAGTTAAAAACATTGATAAAAATGTTAAAAACATCAAGAATCTTTGACGAGTTTATATTATGATTAAGTTTATGTCATTTATAGTCGATAATATGAGCACATATCGACGGTTAACAAATCTTACAATTTATGATACTATAATTTTTCCGGGAATATGAAACCAAACTATTACAAAACGGCGCTGATTCGCTGTAACTACCACCAGAAAGGCATGTTATTAGGTTTGTCCTAGCGACGTCGTAATCAGCATTACAAGTTATTAGGTTTGTCCTAACGACGTCGTAATTAGCATTACAAGTCTGATATACCTAGTGCAAACAGCATTAAATATGGAGAAAACAACTTACTTTTACAAGAAGGCGCTGTATCGCTGTAAGAACCACTGGAAGTGCATGTTATTGGGTTTGTTCCAACGGGATTGTAACCTGAATTGCACTGCAGGTTAACTTGGATTCCGTCATAAATAGGTGAAGTACCAGGCGGCAATGAATTGAAATTGCCATTCGTCGCTGTTGGTTGAGAACAAATTTCTAAAAAAATACATACAAAATGAAACTAGCAATATCATAATTGTGCTCTAAAGAATTAAAAATTCAACAATTTTGTAAAGTGTTCCTAATGACTTAATTAATTATGGAGTATATATTTTACAGTTTTTACTATTAAGTCAATAAGTTTCGACGCAAGGCTGCCATATGCATGCATGGCTGCTTGAAATATAGTCTTCGTGCGTCACTTGTATTCGGGAACGACATATAATTATATCATTATAAGCCAGAGATAAGGTTATATTTTACGCCATAATTTAAAATATATTGTGCTCGAATAAATGCTGACCATTAAACTTCATTGGTAAATTCTCGGCTTTAATTGAATTAGATTTTTTCTAAGTTACAAATATTATAAATTTAAATATTAATTTTTGTCGTTGAAGCAATACTTTATTGATAGAGTCTTACGTTGATAAATCAGGGTCCTGTGAGTGGCTGATTAAAAGTGATCTAAGAGCCATATATGACAGAAAATCTTTACGAAATACCATCAAATGGTATAAATATTTAATATTTTAATAAAAACTGTTTGTTAAAACTAAATTTCATACTACAAGACATGATCCTTAATCGTGTCGAAGTAAATTTTAACTATTTATACGAAGGGGTCATGACAGAGCATTGAATGAGAACGTGACCAATGAAGGAGGACAAATCACACTGCGTTATATACTTTGTCTTCTAGTGCAGTCTATTTTTGCTTCATTTGTCCCGCTTGTTTGGTGGGGCAAGCCTCCTATTTTTGTTTTGTTCTACAAATCTTGTTCTGTACTCCCTACACCAACATTTGCCGAATCTTTCCTAACTTTTGTACCAACAGAAGTAGAACAAAAGTTAGGGGACAGGACAAAATTTGAGGGGCACAGGATAAAAACGAGAAACTTTTCCCTCTACAAAAGAGCTGTATGACGCAAAATAGACCGCATCATCCCACAATGTACATCATATCGTGGTATGAGTGCTACATTCTTCTTCAAGGCTATGTGTCATAAACTTTTGTTTACGCTATATTTTCATGTATTCTGAGTCAAAAAAGTTTGGAAAAAGTACCTCTTTGTCTGGACTTAAGCCTGGTATATAATTTAACCTAAAATAAATAGCTTACAGAAATATGACCATAATAGTTGAATACAAAAACCATTTTTGAGTTAAATAAATTTTGTTGTTTTATTTCCCAGTTTTATTTGAAACTAAAAATTATATTATTTTTTTATCATTTTGTTCTGAAGAAATAATTTATTCAATTAAAAATGAAAAAAATCTTTGAAATATAAAGTTTTTATCGTTTTTGACGACTGAAGCGTTCGGTTTCGCTGCACTAACAGCACAGAACGATTAAAAGACGATCTCAAGCAATATTCTTGGAAGCTTCTAGATATAGAATCGCAGTTGTGATTAGCAGAGCTTCCACAGAATCTGAATGAGAACTTTTGGACTATCGTTCTGTGATGCGAAAATAATCAGTGTATACAAATGATAGTTTCCTGGAGTCAGTTGTGAAACATATGGCTACATTCTAGTGAATATTTGCCTTGGTCCGCTAGATTACCTAACCAAGAGTCGTTTAGCCATTAATATATTTCTTCTGTGTTGTAGTTACGTTATTTTATTTGTTTCTTCGTCCAATAAACTGGATCGAACAACGGGTCTTACAACTTTGGCATACCCGAAATAGAATACAAAAATATTAACTTTTTGGCCTTGACATTAGTTAGTTTTTAAATAAAAAATGTCAAAACCATTTATTTTGGCAGGTTTAGGCGTTGTTAACCTGAATATTAAATTAAAAAAATTGACATTACGGCTGGGTAAAAAATTGTGGAATTTACATTCTGCTCCGCTAATCGTTCATGACACAAGCACACCTTACCGATAGTCTAAAACAAACATTGTCATTGGTAAAGGCAGGGCTTAAAATACTAGGAATATTTAGTCTAGAAGATGTATTATTATACATGACGTGGGGTGTCATAAAACAAAAAAATATACTTTTGCATTGTGGCGCTGCCGGAGAAAAGCTTCTGTTAGACTGACATGCGATCACGTTGCTGTCAATCATATGATAGTCGTTGTTGCATGTATACGTTACGTTTTCGCCTTCCTTTACTTGTGAAGCGCCATTTGGTTCATACGATGCGTTGGCAACGGTTGGAATTGGTGAACAAATAGCTAAATTAATGGATTACCATCAACATTTTACAACGAGCAGCTTCTAGGAGAATCACTATGAACTGTTGGAAATATTTTATGAATGAATTGTCAATATTATGAAATTAATAGTTCTTAAACTAAAGTCACATTTCTACAAATTAAGCAAAAATAAATGCTAAGTTTCTATTCATTGACTGTTGCAGAACTTCGACTTTTCTATACTATACCAAATACAATACCCAAGTAATACGGCTAAAATAGTAAATATTTTTATATCATGGCTATTATTCATTGTTTGTTACTATTATACATTCCATTCTAATGCGGCGTCCACGTTATAATATCCCCAATGTTTTGACCCCATATACACCACACAGTATCAGACACACTTTCCACAACAGCATGTCTTAGACACCCCGTGTTTTTTACAAATTTTTGGAAAGGTAGCTAGCTAGGGGTATCGTCACTTCTCGACAGTGTCAAGCACACCGTGTTAGCTAAAACGCATTAGCTATAGACGGTGTCCGTTACAGTTAATTAGCGCCAAAATGGTAGCTAAAGGTGTGTACGACACTGTAAAGGAAAATGTAGCAGCTATGGGTGTCCGTTACAGTTAATTAGCGCCAAAATGGTAGCTAAAGGTGTGTACGACACTGTAAAGGAAAAATGTAGTAGCTATGGGTGTGTTGTACACCGTTGGAAATTTATTTACAGTATAAGTGTCACCCAGACTGTCGTTACTCGAATTCTTTTTGCTAAGTTCCCATAATTTTCGCCAACATTACCTCAATTTTGCCGGCACGATGAGAAGTGGTTGTGCGGATGCTTCAGGGGGACGTAAATATGTCTTGGGGATCCGGACCTCACGTGGTAACCCACTGCCAGTTCTATCAACGCCTATCACTTAAAATGATTTACTGATATAAAAAAAACTAAAGGTTGTGGCCAGTAATATCTTTAGCAACGTTCACACGCTCAAACTTTTTGCTCAAAATTTGAGGTCAGAATTCGAGCTCAAAATATGCTCTGTTTTTGAGTAAAAGGACTGAACTTGTGAGCGGACCGTTATATCTAACAAATATATACCTATTATTAGATATTCGTGTTTCAAGTAGCTCATGACGTCAGATATAGCTAAAGCTAGCTGGATCAACTTTGCAGACCGAACCTGCAAAAACCACCGCCTTAAGTTTTTCAAACAGCTCAGCTTAAATTTTACTTAAGATTTTGTTGCATATAGCGGTTATAACGTACATAAATGCAATGAATTACATCTAAAATCATCTATATCATTTCATAACGTTTCTTCGTGCTATGTATATACTTTGTATCTGCGGCACCCGTACGGATCCAAAATGTGCAGACGACAGTAAATACAAAAGTAATGTGAATGCGCTAAGAAATAACGTATATTAAAGACAACCATGAGAGAAAATATCTGCTATATACATGCATTGAAATACTGATAAAAATAGAATACTCAGGGAATCAAAACATGAAATAAAGTTGTAATCAAAGATCGAAAACCATACACATATATAAGTCATGCCGGGTTTAATTGATCTCCACAAAATCTCCGAATTTTACCAGTAAATCGAGAAAGTTCTTGTCAAAAAATTTCACAGACAAGAGTTTGTTCCTCCTTTAATACGTTTTTAAACTGCAACAAGAAATGCCATTTCTTTGATAACCATGTCTTATCCAGAACACCGGACATTTAATGTTAAGCACTATATCTAAGCTAATTAAAAATGTATGTGTATATCTTGCACTTTAAAGCAGGTTCGTGCATCTCTGCGCTAGGCTACAAAGTTTCCGCTTTCGCGCTGCATTGTTTTCTCAATTCATTTTGGAATCATTAAGGATTTAAATAACTTCTGCACGATATCTAAGCTAATTAAAAATGTATGTGTATATCTTGCACTTTAAAGCAGGTTCGTGCATCTCTGCGCTAGGCTACAAAGTTTCCGCTTTCGCGCTGCATTGTTTTCTCAATTCATTTTGGAATCCATTAAGGATTTAAATAACTTCTGCACGATATTTAAGCTAATTAAAAATGTATGTGTATATCTTGCACTTTAAAGCAGGTTCGTGTATGTCTGTGCCAGGCTACAAAATTTCCTCTTTCGCGCTGCATTATTTTCTCAACGTATTTTGGAATCATTAAGGATTTAAATAACTTCTGCACGATATCTAAGCTAATTAAAAAATGTATGTGTATATCTTGCACTTTAAAGCAGGTTCGTGCATCTCTGCGCTAGGCTACAAAGTTTCCGCTTTCGCGCTGCATTGTTTTTTATTGCAATTCATTTTGGAATCATTAAGGATTTAAATAACTTTTGCACGATATTTGAAGCTAATTAAAAATGTATGTATATATCTTGCACTTTAAAGCAGGTTCGTGTATGTCTGCGCCAGGCTACAAAATTTCCTCTTTCGCGCTGCATTATTTTCTCAACTTATTTTTGGAATCATTAAGGATTTAAATAACTTCTGCACGACATCTAGAGCTAATTAAAAATGTATGTGTATATCTGCACTTTAAAGCAGGTTCGTGCATCTCTGCGCTAGGCTACAAAGTTTCCGCTTTCGCGCTGCATTGTTTTCTCAATTCATTTTGGAATCATTAAGGATTTAAATAACTTCTGCACGATATCTAAGCTAATTAAAAATGTATGTATATATCTTGCACTTTAAAGCAGGTTCGTGTATGTCTGCGCCAGGCTACAAAATTTCCTCTTTCGCGCTGCATTATTTTCTCAACTTATTTTGGAATCATTAAGGATTTAAATAACTTCTGCACGATATCTAAGCTAATTAAAAATGTATGTGTATATCTTGCACTTTAAAGCAGGTTCGTGCATCTCTGCGCTAGGCTACAAAGTTTCCGCTTTCGCGCTGCATTGTTTTCTCAATTCATTTTGGAATCATTAAGGATTTAAATAACTTCTGCACGATATCTAAGCTAATTAAAAATGTATGTATATATCTTGCACTTTAAAGCAGGTTCGTGTATGTCTGCGCCAGGCTACAAAATTTCCTCTTTCGCGCTGCATTATTTTCTCAACTTATTTTGGAATCATTAAGGATTTAAATAACTTCTGCACGATATCTAAGCTAATTAAAAATGTATGTATATATCCTTGCACTTAAAAGAGTTCGTGTATGTCTGCGCTAGGCTACAAAGTTTCTGCTTTCCCCGCGCTGCATTGTTTTCTCAATTCATTTTTGTAATCATTAAGGATTTAAATAACTTCTGCACGATATCTAAGCTAATTAAAAATGTATGTATATATCTTGCACTTTAAAGCAGGTTCGTGCATCTCTGCGCTAGGCTACAAAGTTTCCGCTTTCGCGCTGCATTGTTTTCTCAATTCATTTTGGAATCATTAAGGATTTAAATAACTTCTGCACGATATCTAAGCTAATTAAAAATGTATGTATATATCTTGCACTTTAAAGCAGGTTCGTGTATGTCTGCGCCAGGCTACAAAATTTCCTCTTTCGCGCTGCATTATTTTCTCAACTTATTTTGGAATCATTAAGGATTTAAATAACTTCTGCACGATATCTAAGCTAATTAAAAATGTATGTATATATCTTGCACTTTAAAGCAGGTTCGTGTATGTCTGCGCTAGGCTACAAAGTTTCCGCTTTCGCGCTGCATTGTTTTCTCAATTTTGGAATCATTAAGGATTTAAATAACTTCTGCACGATATCTAAGCTAATTAAAAATGTATGTGTATATCTTGCACTTTAAAGCAGGTTCGTGCATCTCTGCGCTAGGCTACAAAGTTTCCGCTTTCGCGCTGCATTGTTTTCTCAATTCATTTTGGAATCATTAAGGATTTAAATAACTTCTGCACGATATCTAAGCTAATTAAAAATGTATGTATATATCTTGCACTTTAAAGCAGGTTCGTGTATGTCTGCGCCAGGCTACAAAATTTCCTCTTTCGCGCTGCATTATTTTCTCAACTTATTTTGGAATCATTAAGGATTTAAATAACTTCTGCACGATATCTAAGCTAATTAAAAATGTATGTATATATCTTGCACTTTAAAGCAGGTTCGTGCATCTCTGCGCTAGGCTACAAAGTTTCCGCTTTCGCGCTGCATTGTTTTCTCAATTCATTTTGGAATCATTAAGGATTTAAATAACTTCTGCACGATATCTAAGCTAATTAAAAATGTATGTATATAGCTTGCACTTTAAAGCAGGTTCGTGTATGTCTGCGCCAGGCTACAAAATTTCCTCTTTCGCGCTGCATTATTTTCTCAACTTATTTTGGAATCATTAAGGATTTAAATAAATTCTGCACGATATCGAAGCTAATTAAAAATGTATGTGTATATCTTGCACTTTAAAGCAGGTTCGTGCATCTCTGCGCTAGGCTACAAAGTTTCCGCTTTCGCGCTGCATTGTTTTCTCAATTCATTTTGGAATCATTAAGGATTTAAATAACTTCTGCACGATATCTAAGCTAATTAAAAATGTATGTATATATCTTGCACTTTAAAGCAGGTTCGTGTATGTCTGCGCCAGGCTACAAAATTTCCTCTTTCGCGCTGCATTATTTTCTCAACTTATTTTGGAATCATTAAGGATTTAAATAACTTCTGCACGATATCTAAGCTAATTAAAAATGTATGTATATATCTTGCACTTTAAAGCAGGTTCGTGCATCTCTGCGCTAGGCTACAAAGTTTCCGCTTTCGCGCTGCATTGTTTTCTCAATTCATTTTGGAATCATTAAGGATTTAAATAACTTCTGCACGATATCTAAGCTAATTAAAAATGTATGTATATATCTTGCACTTTAAAGCAGGTTCGTGCATCTCTGCGCTAGGCTACAAAGTTTCCGCTTTCGCGCTGCATTGTTTTCTCAATTCATTTTGGAATCATTAAGGATTTAAATAACTTCTGCACGATATCTAAGCTAATTAAAAATGTATGTATATATCTTGCACTTTAAAGCAGGTTCGTGTATGTCTGCGCCAGGCTACAAAATTTCCTCTTTCGCGCTGCATTATTTTCTCAACTTATTTTGGAATCATTAAGGATTTAAATAACTTCTGCACGATATCTAAGCTAATTAAAAATGTATGTGTATATCTTGCACTTTAAAGCAGGTTCGTGCATCTCTGCGCTAGGCTACAAAGTTTCCGCTTTCGCGCTGCATTGTTTTCTCAATTCATTTTGGAATCATTAAGGATTTAAATAACTTCTGCACGATATCTAAGCTAATTAAAAATGTATGTATATATCTTGCACTTTAAAGCAGGTTCGTGTATGTCTGCGCCAGGCTACAAAATTTCCTCTTTCGCGCTGCATTATTTCTCAACTTATTTTGGAATCATTAAGGATTTAAATAACTTCTGCACGATATCTAAGCTAATTAAAAATGTATGTGTATATCTTGCACTTTAAAGCAGGTTCGTGCATCTCTGCGCTAGGCTACAAAGTTTCCGCTTTCGCGCTGCATTGTTTTCTCAATTCATTTTGGAATCATTAAGGATTTAAATAACTTCTGCACGATATCTAAGCTAATTAAAAATGTATGTATATATCTTGCACTTTAAAGCAGGTTCGTGTATGTCTGCGCCAGGCTACAAAATTTCCTCTTTCGCGCTGCATTATTTTCTCAACTTATTTTGGAATCATTAAGGATTTAAATAACTTCTGCACGATATCTAAGCTAATTAAAAATGTATGTGTATATCTTGCACTTTAAAGCAGGTTCGTGCATCTCTGCGCTAGTCTACAAAGTTTCCGCTTTCGCGCTGCATTGTTTTCTCAATTCATTTTGGAATCATTAAGGATTTAAATAACTTCTGCACGATATCTAAGCTAATTAAAAATGTATGTATATATCTTGCACTTTAAAGCAGGTTCGTGTATGTCTGCGCCAGGCTACAAAATTTCCTCTTTCGCGCTGCATTATTTTCTCAACTTATGTTGGAATCATTAAGGATTTAAATATCTTCTGCACGATATCTAAGCTAATTAAAAATGTATGTGTATATCTTGCACTTTAAAGCAGGTTCGTGCATCTCTGCGCTAGGCTACAAAGTTTCCGCTTTCGCGCTGCATTGTTTTCTCAATTCATTTTGGAATCATTAAGGATTTAAATAACTTCTGCACGATATCTAAGCTAATTAAAAATGTATGTATATATCTTGCACTTTAAAGCAGGTTCGTGTATGTCTGCGCCAGGCTACAAAATTTCCTCTTTCGCGCTGCATTATTTTCTCAACTTATTTTGGAATCATTAAGGATTTAAATAACTTCTGCACGATATCTAAGCTAATTAAAAATGTATGTGTATATCTTGCACTTTAAAGCAGGTTCGTGCATCTCTGCGCTAGGCTACAAAGTTTCCGCTTTCGCGCTGCATTGTTTTCTCAATTCATTTTGGAATCATTAAGGATTTAAGAAGCTTCTGCACGATATCTAAGCTAATTAAAAATGTATGTATATATCTTGCACTTTAAAGCAGGTTCGTGTATGTCTGCGCCAGGCTACAAAATTTCCTCTTTCGCGCTGCATTATTTTCTCAACTTATTTTGGAATCATTAAGGATTTAAATAACTTCTGCACGATATCTAAGCTAATTAAAAATGTATGTATATATCTTGCACTTTAAAGCAGGTTCGTGTATGTCTGCGCTAGGCTACAAAGTTTCCGCTTTCGCGCTGCATTGTTTTCTCAATTCATTTTGGAATCATTAAGGATTTAAATAACTTCTGCACGATATCTAAGCTAATTAAAAATGTATGTATATATCTTGCACTTTAAAGCAGGTCCTGTGCATCTTCTGCGCTAGGCTACAAAGTTTCCGCTTTCGCGCTGCATTGTTTTCTCAATTCATTTTGGAATCATTAAGGATTTAAATAACTTCTGCACGATATCTAAGCTAATTAAAAATGTATGTATATATCTTGCACTTTTAAAGCAGGTTCGTGTATGGCGCCAGGCTACAAATTTTCCTCTTTCGCGCTGCATTATTTTCTCAACTTATTTTGGAATCATTAAGGATTTAAATAACTTCTGCACGATATCTAAGCTAATTAAAAATGTATGTATATATCTTGCACTTTAAAGCAGGTTCGTGTATGTCTGCGCTAGGCTACAAAGTTTCCGCTTTCGCGCTGCATTGTTTTCTCAATTCATTTTGGAATCATTAAGGATTTAAATAACTTCTGCACGATATCTAAGCTAATTAAAAATGTATGTATATATCTTGCACTTTAAAGCAGGTTCGTGTATGTCTGCGCCAGGCTACAAAATTTCCTCTTTCGCGCTGGTTGATTTTTTCAACTTATTTTGGGAATCATTAAGGATTTAAATAACTTCTGCACGATATCTAAGCTAATTAAAAATGTATGTATATATCTTGCACTTTAAAGCAGGTTCGTGTATGTCTGCGCTAGGCTACAAAGTTTCCGCTTTCGCGCTGCATTGTTTTCTCAATTCATTTTGGAACCATTAAGGATTTAAATAAC
>JASANE010006213.1:0-32105 GCA_030248225.1 Trileptium ribeirensis | reverse complement strand
ATTTTAACACATCAAGGCGTAGTAGTGTTTTCGACATTTTAACACACCCGTAGGGACGTAATAATGTTTTCGACATTTTAACACATCTGTAACACCCGTAAGGGCATGATAGTGTTTTCGACATTTTAACACACCCGTAAGGACGTGCTAGTGTTTTCGACATTTTCACACACTCTTAACGGTGTAATAGTGTTTTCGACATTTTAACACATCTATAAGGGTAGGATAGTGTTTTCGGTATTTTGACACCTCACCAAACGTGTAATTTCGTTTTTCTTTATTGAAAAAGTTACATACACAATAATACAAAAGAAATATAATATATACATACACAAATAACATAGACAGCAAAACATATATATTAAGATATACAATATCTTCATTTATTCCCTTTTAGCACCATGCTGATGCACCAATTGATATTTTCGTCGCCCTGCATGAACTGGGTGGTCGTAGACGAATGCCGTTATGACTGCATTGCCTTCTGTCACCACACATAATATGCAGCCTGGTTCACCCGTCCATCCTCGATAGCCAATGACTTTGTTGAATATTTTGAAGTGCTCCACCCGATTATCTTGTCGCTTGAAGTGATAATCGCCGTTATACACCGTTTCGTCGATATTTGCTTTGTAATCGTGGGCGAGACGTGAATTTCCACTGGCAACGTGACCAGTATGACCATGTACAAAGTGTTTACTGAAGTGGAGAAACATGACAGACTGTTCTCGATGAATGAAAGTGTAAACTGATTTAATAAATTGAAATACACTGGTATATATAAACATTTCATCCCTGCCAGCGCGTGGTTTAGCTGGTTGGCACAGTGCCAGATTTTAGAGTATAAAAAGAAGTGAATTTTTATTTTTCAAATCATTCTCGTTTTGCTTCACAAACAAACAGTCGTTGATTTTAGGAAATTATTAATAAAGCTGGTAACTTAATTTACGTTATAATCTCTTAAAAGCTATGGCACTATGATGTGACTGGTCTAATATGGAATTCTCGAGACGTGATCATTTAACGCGACACAACCAAAGTGTTCACAAAGCGATGGAATGGAAGTGCGAACAATGTGGCAATGTGTTTTCAAGCAAAGACACGTTGGTGGGACACGTCAAGCGATGGCACAACCAGACAACGTCAACAGGTCAAAAATCAAAGATATCAGGCAAGCAGCACAACAGCGTTTCAGACCTCAGTCAAGCAGTACCACAGCTCGAAACAACGGTGCAGAAACGATCGGTGGACCGAGATGATACAATACCATCAAAGACGAGATGTGTTGAAGACGATCTCGATTGCATTATTGCGATAGCGAATGATATCAACGGATGCAAGCAGCAAGCAATGTTGATTGATCGAAGCGATGCAGTCTATCTCTATCAATGGATCAAAGCGCTCAAGGGGTATATCCGGAGCTACTATATTATACCTAATGCGACCCTCGATGATTTCTCAATGTTCTTTAAGCAGTCTCAACCAATATTGGAAAAGCTTCTCCTCAACGAACGTGGGCGAGGTGTCAAATTATGGATCAGCATTCAGTGTGTCCTCAACAAATTTGATGGAGCAACTATGACGGCACATTTCAACAATAAAGTGCGGTCTATACTACCAGGATCAAATATCAATGAAGAAATAACAAGTATCTTCAATGAACTAATTAAGAAGTTCGAAGATTTCGAAACACGTGGGTCCGGATGGATACTATAGCATTAACATGCAGATGTTCACATCAGCATATACCAACCCCTTCGAGGATCAACATACAGAAGTTACCGACATGGATTCGAAACAAACACGCGGTTTTAAATATTCAAAACAAGGATAGCAAGTGCTTAATATGGTCAGTATTGGCGGCATTGCACCCAGTGGATGTGTTAAAATGTCGAAAACACTCGACCTTCAATTTACAATGGTGTTCAAAGGCAATAATTAATTGATCAGCGTCACTAGTTGCACAAAGCTATATTTGGATCCACCCATACTACCTCGTCAATCCGAGTATTTGACCTTTTAACAAAAACTACTTCTACCAATTAAATATATTTTTGATAATCCTTAAAAATATAATATTTACAAACCTACATGGCTTGCACGACATACGCGTCCAAATTGATTCCAATTATTTCACCCAAAATTTAACTAATGTCACGTATAAAAAAGCAAGTACCCAACACACGCTGACACCATGGTACAAGCTGATACCCCATAATTACCCGTTCCAATAAAAGCATGGCACCCCTAATGATCCCATTAATACTACTAAAATACCTAATGATCCCATTAATAAAAATTCATCCTAATTACCTCTTGCGTTGGTTTAAAATTTTGGGATCCTGGATCCTTGGAGGACCTGCTGCGCCTATACTACTTTGCATGGCTGTATTTATATATACAATAAACATATACACGTATGCATGTATGCTAAACATATATACCTATATTCATATAACCGACCCCAATCCTCAGTACGTCAGCCACCAACCGCCGACCTCCGCCGTCGGGGGGGGGGGCAAAACCAGCATTTTTCATCTACTTACGAGCAAAAGATTTGTCGCCCCGGTAGAGCTGTTTGTATAATTTTTGCTTATCCTGGTCATATTGTTAATCCCGATTGGTCTTACAAAACAAAATAAGTGTGCTGAGCAAAACGTTTAGTAGAAACTGCTATGAGCATTAATAGTAATTACAAGCGTAGTCCAATATAGATGAATTACTCGACTTCTTATAACAATACTACGTAGTGACTGGTGCAGCGAGGAGAAGCAGAGCGATTATGACTAGTCTACTTTCATTTGTCATTGTTAGGTTCAAGTTGAGCTTCATGAGCCCATTCAGATAGCAGAAAAACAATACTACATCAGCAAATCATGTATATATACAGTAAGGACAACGTGACTGCGATTTCTAGCATATTTCAAAACCTAGAAACTTTAGTTTTCTTATTCAATGATCAAAGAGAAAAAGCTGAAACCTATCAGAATTTAAAATACACAGTTTTCGTGAAAAATTAGGAATCCAAATCATTCTTCATCCTATGGGCAACTATGGCTGGCCGTATTGCTTTTATTGTTTTCAGCAACACTGAAACATATAGTATTATCGCAGCGAACTACATATAAGTGCGTTCAAATACCAGTCACCTGCTATGGCCGCAGTCATATACATTCCAATTATTTCCTATCGGTTTTGTGAGACTTTAAGGAGAAAATTTTGTCATCAGCGCAGACACAGAGCTAGATTCATATTGAGATTTGACCAGAAGTAAATATAAGAAAAAAATTGCGAAATTTTGTGAGCCCATAGGTGAAGTATGCGTAACTACGATAGGCCAAAAATATAGTATTACCACGAACCCTGTTTCAAGAAACTACTAATTGTTTTTGCAAGAACTATTTTGTTTGTGCATTCTCATCGGATATTTCCGAGCCTAGCTTACTTGATATCAAGGTGTTTTCTGATGTTTTGCTGGTCAATTCCGATATCAGCAAATAGTTGCAATTAGGTATTGGAAAGTGGACTCTCATATATTTTATCGCATTATTTTCGTATCCGAGATCACGGCCTGGCCTCTGTTCCCTTGTCGATCCTCGGTGAAAATGTCATCGTGTGGGTGAAAAATTGTGCTTAAATGCTAAATGTTTTTTATGTTTTCCTGTACTTTTCTGTCGACATTTCCAGGCTATAAAACGACATTTTAGCATTAGAAGTGATATTAATGTTTAAAAACATTTTGAATACATGAAACATAAATTTAGAGATTTCAATAAAGTTTGGATTTAATTGAACATGGGGTTTTTTGCTATGACTGGAAGGACGGCTTGAGCGAAAATCTCACGAACATGTTGGGGCATTCGGAAATTTGGGAAGTCCCCACTATAGAGAGGCTAGTCGGCTGTGTTATTGAAATAACATTGTAAACATGTATGTAGTACTTTGGCGCTGCGTGTTTCGTGAAAAACAATTTTGCGACATCTGTTTTGTTGTGGTTCATTCGCAACATGATTGCTTTTTACTTATATCAGTTTCCACGTGTTTGAAATGTGCGAATCTTATAATATTTTCTAGCATCATGTTATCATACCTAAAAATAATGTTTATTATGTTATTAACATTGTTCTTCAAGTCAAGTCAAGCCAAGTCAATTGACTAGTAAAACAACTATATAAGACGATTATGAATATATATAAGCTTAAATAATTTTCACAATAAGCTAGTAAATATAGTTAACAGAATTGGAGAGGTACCTACCACCACGTACATCTGCTATAAGTTGCGATTATATTTTATTGATTTGCTGAGGTCTACCTGCATTAGTAGTGTTTTGAAATTTATAACGTTTGCGGCTGCAACGAGCAGCTGTCCGTCCAATGTGTCGGTCAGATTATTCCACTCGCTAATAATACGACTGGGGAATGCGTGGCTTAAAACTTTGGTTTTTATTTTTGGCTTGCGAAGTATTAGAGAATGTCCACGTGTTCGCATTAAATCATTTAATTGTAAGTATTTAAAATGAAATTGGACTGATATGAACTGAAAAATGATCAGAATTGGCAAAGCTTTCTGTACATTTACTGCAGAATCAATATCATATCAAGGGTTTTGCTTTCTCTAGTTGGGAATGATACTAGCTGTATAAGACTCGATTCATTTATTGTTTCAATGAATACTTTGGAATTTGGCGGTAATACACTTTGATTTTTATTCCAATCCAATTCTGGAAAATTGAAATCATTTTGTACGACCAGTGGCCATGGTACTTTACAGATATATGATATATAATCGCATAGACGTTTGATCAGTAGAATAATGCGGCGGCCTATAAATGCAAACAATTCGTGTTTTGGTTTTAAAAAACATCCATCGCAACTGCTTCGATAGTGTCAAATATAGCTGGGATATTAGTCACTGGTGCATAGTCAAGATCTTTTTAAATGAAAATTGCTACGCCACCTTCACGTGACCTTCGATCAGTTCTGTAGACTGAATACAATGTACCGGTTAATAAGTTATTAGATATATCATTATGCAGCCAAGTTTCTGTAACTGAGATAATTTGATAGGATCTCAATTCTAGTAAAATATGTAATTCATTAAGCTTGATGCAAATACTGCGAGCATTAAAATATTTACATTTGAAAAAATGTGAAAACGAAGGTGGTACAACCCCCTTTAACAGTTTACCTGAACCGAGATCCTGCCATCGGTTTCAACAAACTCATAAATCAGATCTGTGGGTTTACCTCCAAAGAGGCGACCGTCACTATTGCGAGTACAGTTTCTGAAGGCAACAAGTTTTTCTTTCACAACGAAATAATGGGTTGTGTTTGTAACATCGTCCTTTTGGGCAAAGTTTAGCTCATGAGCCTTTTTCCGATTGGCAGCTTGCTGCTTCAGCTCTCAATCAGACATCAATCGACGAATGTAGATATGTAGCTACCATTCCCGGGTAGATCTTCAGTTTACGGGCGTTTTGCAATTGCAACCGACCAAGCGACACCCGACGATGACACACGGACTTTGAGAAGACGTGGCGCAAGAGTGTTATTTTGTCGTGATGTAGCATGTCCGTAAATTCCCATTCGATACACCTCCTGTATTTCAGTCGATGGTCGAGGATCTTGCAGATTTCACTTGCCTCCTGTAAATCTTTTCCGTTTTCTGGCAAACATTTTATGACGATACAGCGACGTCGCTTCGCTTCATACCAATGCTATCGATAATATTAAATTTAAAAAGTTTGTTGCATACATTACGTAAACATCCAATATCTTCCCGAAATGAGTGATTTTAATTCGCTGTTTGCTTGATGTTTGAGCCTTCGTTCCACAAATATTATTTAGTAATGGGTTAGCGACCTAGTGGAAAGTTTTGCCAATGCAAATTTTAGGGTTGGAAGTGTGATGCGTGATATACCGTTATCGATATATTATGTCTAAACAAACTAGCGTTTCCATTCACTGAAAATCTTGCCAGGGATAAGAGCCGAGGGGGGCGTGAACTGGGGCCCCCTGGCTTGAATTGGAGGTCTAAATTTAACATTTTTCTGCGAAGACGCTACAATTGTTATTAAATTGCCTCGGAAACGAAGCAAAAATGTTTTATTGAATTTAAAACAAGCTTTTCTAGCAATTTTTTTCCTGAAATAAGCATAATTTACATAAACTACGGAAGGGAATTTTGTAAAAAAATTAAATTTTTTATGTCTCGGGTGTTTTTACCGGGGTAAGCCAAAAATTTTCTAAATTTTGTCAGGGGCCCCAGCCGGGGGTCACCTCTTTTTACCAGGGCGCACTGAAAAATGTCTGGGGCAGCTCCCACTTTAGTTAGAGAAGCCAGAGCTAAGGTCCCTGTGTCGGAGGAACTTAGCCCTTTGAAGCCTGCGTCGGAGAGGGGCTATCGCCCCCGAACTCCCCTTCCGCTCTTTTAAAAGTGCTTTTTTCTAACGATATAACGTCCGGCCCTTAAAGGTGACAGAGGCTGAAAGTTTTATAGCACTTTTATCATCAGAGTGTAGAGTAACGTTGTAGAGATTGTGTTTTGCAGGGGCAAAAGCTTTTAAATTCCATTTGTGTGTGTGTGTGATCGGCCATAACCGATTTAACGACTTAACCGATTTTCATGGTCTCGAACAGGCATAGTCGATTTACCGAGCGTACATTCCCGAGCGTTTGTGATTTTAGGGTTCCGTGGTCAAACTGCGGTTTTTATTCCATTTTAGTACTCTTCACGGAAGCAAGGTTATTTTTATCTTAACTTTCGATTTTTTGTCTGGTTCGTTTTATTTCATTGTAAACAATAAATGCCGATGCCGGTTTTTTGTTTTCGATTAAGGCTCCGGTTCTGGAGTTATGTAAGGTATAGCATCCTCGTGATACCTCGACCCAAAATAAAAAAAATTTTGATGTCCTGGGCGGCTGAAGAGTTTCACTTAGGTGTTTTCGGGCATAGGAAATCCATTGCCGGTGTTGGTTTTGTTCTGTGCCGCATAGTTCCATATGTTCGGGGGTATGGCGCCACATGGTTCCTTGACCCAAAATCCTAAATTTATTGTCACGTCCTGGGATGCTGATAGCTTGCACTTGGGCTTTTGGGGCATTTGAAATTCATTGCGTTGTTGATTTTGCTCTGCGCCACATAGTTGCATGGGTACGGGGGTATGGCGTCACATGGTTCCTTGACCCAAAATTCCTAAATTTATTGTCACGTCCTGGGAGGCTGATAGCTTGCACTTGGGAGTTTTCGGTCATGGGAACCGCATTGCCGGTGTTAGTTTTGTTCTAACTTGTGCGGTGTTATGTGATATGCACGTACGGCATATCAACGTATGCTATCGAGAGCTGACTGGCTGTGCACGCAAAAGGCTTAGGCGTACTGTACCTATGCTTCTCACGTTCTGCAATCTCGATACAGTTAGTAGTGTTCGAAGGTTGTTTGAGAAGTGTTCTAGACTTGCTTGTGAGTAGATAAATTTTCTTCGATTTCATTCGAAATGCTATTTCACACCCATAAACATTCTACGTTTTAGTGTTGTTATGATTGTGGATTCTCTGCCGGGTTTCAACCTGAAAAACTAGTGTTAATCTTAAATTGTAGTTTTTAATTTTGATTTTTTGCAACGAATAATTGCTGAAACTTCTTGTACGTGGTCGGTGTATGGTTTAAGTCCTTTGTTATAGGCGTCAATGGTGTGGAAGTGAAAGAAGTGTATGATCTGGATTCAGAAATGGATAGGTAACCGAGATTTTTTGGTAGGGGGTCAGGGAGTTGGCGACACCTAATCCTCCGCGCCGACCCTCTAAACGCGTCCGCCGACACCCTGGATTTTGCCCTTTCCCCCGACATTTTTACCTACGTGTTTTCCGGCCAATTATTTTTCAATTCACATTATTTGTGTAATTCGAATTGGCTTTTTATTAATTATTTTAGTATTTTGAGCATTTTGAGTATTTTAGTATTATATTTCGAGCAAACTTTCGACAGTCATTTCTAACCAGTAGCGTAATATTGTTTGTTAACGCGTTCCGTGCTGAATTGAGTTGCAATTCGAGTTTCGATAAACAATTTATTGAACACCGCGAGGTATCGAAGCACGAAAGCTAGGGTGAAAATTACATTTTCTAGCTATTGACTTATTTCAAAGCTATTGCTCGGATCTTTAATGCTCCTCGTAAAGAATTGCAGGAGTGAAATGGTTAAGTAAATACTACAGTTATGTCTTTGAGGGTAACTCAAATTCAGTTGTAGACAACTAGTCACAGAATCATCAAAGAATTGCGCAAGAAACAGACGTCACTAATAGCGTTCGTATATAAAATAAATTGCTAACATTACGTTTCGTTTGCGTTCGTTCATAAACGGATGCTACAATTTTCGGTCACTCAAACAATGTTGTCATTAAATTTAAGTTCGTTGGTAAACCAATGTTTGTACTTTCTGTTGCGTTCACGTTCAATCGCATTCGATGTAGTGTTTACTAGCATATTTTTGTCTGTATATTGTTTTGATAAGAAATTATAAGCTAAAATTTTGTATTATCGCATTAGTTGCGCAGATGATAAATTCAAATTTTTCCATCGCTGTGCTATGGTATAAGCTTTAATGTTGTTGTCAGTTTCGCTCAATGCATGGGTGAAATTGAAGAGCACATTCTAATTTTGACTATATTTTCAATGTACTCCTCTGGTAGCGTAAAATTAAATACGTATATTTGTTAATAGTGCTGTTCTGGGCTGTATATTCTTGTTCAAATGGGGTTCTGGGAAGCGCCGAAAAAGACCAACTAACTCCGGAAAAAAGCAGCGTGCAGCCGTGGAAGTAAAGGATGATGCAATGCTTGGTTCAATCTTTTTTGCTCACCAGGTTAATTGGCACAATTCGATTAAGGTTTTGCTTAAGCGAGCGGAGTTTTCACTGATGGCTTTAGGCGGTTGGTATGGGGAAAATTTGGTTTTGTCTGTTTCTGTCTCGCATAACTCATCCGGATGGATATATTTGGATAAATGTTTTTATTGGTAGCAAAAGTGATGAGGGTGTGTCCATTAGTTGAACGCGAACAGCTGCGACCTTATCTTCAGGGCCAAAATGGGAAAAAACAGGTTTTTAAGTGTTCTTTGCCAGATCTGGTCATACGTGTACCAGTCTTTCACAGCCCATATCTCGCGACTGAGATCATACAACTTTGCTTACGACCAATTTCTGTGCGATCGCTCCCTGGACCGCTGTGGCGTGGCTATGGTTAGCCCAACAATTGCCAGATATATTAATTTTTCAAATTTTGGCATGCTATTACGTGTTTTTACCGTACAGCGAGTGTCTTTTAGGTTATCAAGCACGCTGAATACCATGGTTTTGCTATCTAGTGTGTGACTACTTTTTGTGCGACTACCATCTGGGCCGCTGTGGGCCTGAATATGGTTCGCCGACCAATTGGCAGAAATATTGATTTTTTACATTTCGGCATGTTATTTCTTGTTTTTACTTTGCAGCAAGTGTATATTAGATTATCAAGCAAGCTGAATATCATTATTTTACTATCTAGAGTCCAGCTTGACTATATTATACTTTCCCATACGGTTGCAAGGGCTGCATGTTCCTGCCAATTTCCAAAATGTGAGTGTTCATTCGTTTGGTCATGTATTGCATGAAAGTACACTGAACACGAAAGTTTGATTATCCACTGTCCAGCATAAATACTTCATGCGTTTTCAGTTGTTTTCGATGGGTTTAGGGTTGACGAGGTTTCAGGATTTCCATTTGATCCGGTGTTACAAACACAAAGCATGTTGCAAATGATTACACCAAATAACCATTTGGTGAAACCATGCTCGAGAAGCTAGAGTAGTTTACTTATTTTCACTCATTCACTACATTTAAAAACACAAGATCGCCATCAAAACATTGTGCGATGGACAGTAAAGTACAACTTGGCTGTTGATGTATCTGTGTCTATGTAAAAGTGATTTTTATTGAATACACTGTCAAAATTGATATTGTCAATAAATGGAAAACATATTTTTGCATGTTAGATGTCAAAATTATGATTAACAAGAGGTGCATCAAGCCTTGTAGCGTAACAGGCTGTTTGTGTATGAAGCCAAACTAATAGCCTGACTTCTAAATTCGCTGAAAATTTACCCAGGGGGCGTGCGTCAGGGCCTCCTGTTTCGGAACTGGGGCGCAGAATTTTGCCAGGGGACGTGAACTGTGGCCCCCTGGCTGGAACTGAGTGGTCGAGATTTATAAATTTCCAAAATTTAATATTTGTCAGTGAAAAATAGCTTCAGAAGCGCTTCAAATATTTCTCTATTGATGTTAGAACAAACTTTTTAACCAATTTTTGCTGTAACTTGTCAAATTTTTATAATCGGAAAGGGATTTTTGTAAAAAACTTAATTTTTAGTCATCTGGGGGCTTTTACCGGGGGAAGACAAAAATTTTGCCAGGTGGCTTGTTGCCGTTGCGAGAGAAATTTTGCCAGGGGCGCTTCCCTTGAAGCGGTCACCCGTTTTTTGCCATGGGGCATCCAAAAATGCCAGGACCTCATTTTGGAAAAGCCAGATAGGAATATCCTGCAATTTGATTAGTATCTCGTAAGCGAAAATGAAATAGAGCCAACGTGGTTTCATTTTTAAGTTATTTTGTTTAGTCACCTGTAACAGCATGTGTTTGACGGGTATCCCACCCTAAGGCCTTTTAAGCCCTGAATCCATTGCAAATCATAAAAGCTCGGAAAACCTAAACCCATCTGGAACAACTGACAACGCATCAAATATTTGAGCTGATCTCTAGAAAAGCATATCATCGCATTCGGCCTACCGAAAAACCGGGCGTCCATAATGGCAGGGGGTATTGAAATACGGTGTCCGGAATTAGTGATGCAGAAGAAAAATAATGAGATTATATGGGTGGTGGTTTATGTCATGTTTTATGCTTCGTTAGTAAATTAGCCCTTGGGATTAGTGGGAAAAATAGCTTAGTAGGGGGTCCGGGGGTAAAGCAACGGCAATCTTTCAGCGGGAGTTCGTGGGGCGGCAGGGCCCGAAGTCTTAGTGATAACAGAACAATAAAAAATTATAATAAATGCTCACGATTTTGCCCGTAGCGCACTCGGTGGAAACTCCGCTGGCTTCGCTCGCTCCGTTTCAATTTCACAAATTAGGGAAATCAAATTGCTCTGTAATATTGGATGATTTCTAAAAATTGTACGGCTGGAATTTTCAGTGCCTCCTGGCGATACAGACTCGGATCGCGCGCCTTTGCAAAATTATGGTTGCCTAGTTTGATGCCTCTAGCTAATTTTTTACTCAGCCCAGTAAAAACACTCCCAGTTGGCTTAAAAATTATTTTTTAAATGTCATTGAGAAACAAAAAATCTAGTAAGATAAATGAATATTCTTTTAAACGTTCTAGGTTCAATTAAAACGTTTTTCAGCGTGTTTGAGATGATTTAATAACTATTTCACCGTTTTTCATTGAAATCCCTGAATTTGGTTATACCCGGTTTTTCCAGAATTGCTAGTTGGCGGCCTTTTTTAACCCTTTGCCGCATACAGTCACACATTTTATAACAGCGTACATTGTAACGCGATGCGATAATCGAGTTTATCGTACGGCAAGCGTCATTTGCTCGCGGTGTGAAGTTACTTAGGGAACCGAGTAACAACTCCTAAATAGCGTAGTGACCAGTGACCAACGTACGCGACTATCGCCGAAACGAAGATGGGTCCGGTCCGCAGCAGTTGCAAACGTTTGTCGGACGTTGTACGAAATACACGATAATTCATGCTTGAAAGGGCTAAGCTACGTTTTACTCATATCCTGCCTCTCTGGCATCTAGTGGAGCGTCTATGGTTGTCGGATATGGTGTCGAAATGAACTCCGATGACTCTCTGCCACCCTTTTGGTCAAAATTAGGTAATTCGCTGGCTTTTCCACGGAGGGGAATAAGGGGCCCCAAGGTGTCCGCCAGTTCATCCACACCCAACGCATTTTTTGCCTGCCCTCAGTTCAGCCCACTTAGTTCCCCTCTAAATATTTTTCTGTACGAAAAAAATTGGCCAATTATTCTCTGCCAAACAAAAAATATGCCAATTTTTCCCTATAGAACTCAAAGTAATTTATAAATTTTTGCACTACGGGGCTAAAACCAGTATAGCTCGACCTGGCGAAGTCGAATTTATCCCCCCAGATGCCCCTGTTCGATCTGGGGGTGGGGCAGTTCGGTTCGCCATGGTACTTATGAGGAAGTTTGGGAAAGCCTGTTTTTTAAACCCGGTTTTGTCCAAACTTGCCTCTTGGGATTTTAATTTTGCTGTGTAATATTACCATGGTAAGATTTAAATTTATCTTTGTGTGGCTCGGTCAAAGTGTGAATTAGATACTTTAAAGCCTAAATGTTTCATGCCTAGTACTTCTGTTATGCTAGCCGTTTCAATGAATAAAAGAAGATAATTTGCGGTAGGAACGTATTGCAATTATAGCTCAGGAGAAATCTCATAAAGTTAGAAAAAATTCCCTCTAACGGGAATTCGACAAAGGAACCCTTATGTAATCTTTAAAAACTATTTTTAGTATAATAGTTAAAATTAGGTTTACAACAAGTTTGTTCAATTTTTATAAGTTTGTTATAAGTCGAAAAATGATTTTTCAGTCATAACGATGCCCTTTGTTACGTCACTCCCTAAAACATCGAAAACAAGCAGTACATGAAACCCATGTGTGGAAAGATTTTTTACCATTATTTTCTCACGCCGTTTGATAGTTATTTCACTCACTAAAATAATAGGTACAGCTGCAAAATCAATAATATTTCTGCGATCTGTAAATGAAAGTTTATTCATAAATTCTCAGAAGACAATTAAGGGGTTCGCTAACCCCTAACGCAAGTAACAAAAATTATTCACATTAGAGTATAAAATTAAGGTTGAGATCAGTATGAAAGCAGCATTCAGTAAGAACTCTTCATGGTAAACTAAATTCATGGAATACATACAGTCACGGCCAGAAATAAGTGCAATCGAAAACGATCGAGTTACAGCAAATTTGTTTGTTCTATGTTTATAGGTTTGTTATAAATTAAAAAATGTTTTTCAATCACAACAGAGCCCTTTGTTACGTCATGCACTAAAATATCGAAAACAAGCAGCACATGGAATCCTTGTGGAAAGATTTTTGCTATATTTTCTCACCTCATTTTATAGTTATTTCACTCACGAATATATCGAAAAACAAGAAAAAACGCTGAAACCGTTCTGCAAACCTGAATTTTCATTCATTCACTAAAATAACAACAACTAACATATTTATTGCGCCCCTTAGTAAGTGAATGCTATGTTTATAAGCACCAGCTATAAAATCAAGAGTATGTCTGCGATCTCTAAATGAAATTTTATTTATAAATTCTGAAAAGATAATTGAAAAAGTGGTTCGCCAAACCTTAACGTAAGTAACTAAAATTATTCACATTAGAAATAAAATTAGAGAGAAAAGTAAAGATCAATAGAAAAGCAGCATTCAGCAAGAAGTCTTTAAGGTAAAATAAATTCATGGAATACATACAAATTTTGTAAATCGATATTTCGTTTTATAAGTGTATAGCATAGTTCACCTTTATGACATTAAAAAATATTTTTTACTCGTTTCCATTTCAGTAAGAGGAATAGTTTTTTTCGAAGTTACGCGCTCAAAATGCTATTTTGGGCAATCTGGAGATTCAAGATTTTGGTTATCTAATGTTCGGCTCATGTCACCTTTAGGGATTGTTAGATAGGACGGAGAGTTCGGGGGCGCCAGGTCCCGACTTAGGCTTACTATGTGCATCATTTAGGGACCTTAGCTTAGGCTAAGGCTTAAGCTTAGTATATCAAGAACGGCATAGCATGTATTTCAGTTCCGCTTCTAAACGTTTCATTTGCCTAATATTCTTTATAGATGGATAAACGCAAAGTTACTAAAACTAAATTAAAAGCTTTGTTTGGAAGTATTGCGCACGGCAATATTTGTATACCAACGGCTAACGTTATTTGTTGACATCAATCCTTGATTGAAATTACCTGTGGTGTTCTAGTTGTAGGAATAATAGAACATATTTCATTTTATATTCTGCAAAGCAAAATGCATTTTGAACCACTGCCATTAGACACACAAAACATGGGAGGGTCATTTCACGATGTCGTTTTGTCCCAGAAAAAATGACTAATGAGTTTTTTACTCCCATTATCTTCATTTTTACACCCTATGACCAAGAAAAGTCAAGAATTCCGAATTTGAGGTCGTTATAGTTAATTTTTAACTTTTCTGATGCTATAGGTTCCCAAATACCATCTTCTGCTGCCCAGCAAGATACCGTAAAATGGCGTCAGATATTCCCCCAAATACTATCTTTGTGAGCCTATAATATGACTATAACAATTAACGGCATGACCGGTTAAGTTATTCAAAACCAATCTTGTACTACCATTTCCACTGTGAGGGGTACGGACTGACACCCCATACCAGTTGCCAGTGTATATGGGTGGGGGTAAAATTATAAATTCAAAATGTTTCAAAAAATAATTTTGTGTTAAATGTGGTCGAAATGCAGTGCCACAATGTAATATAAACTAAACGCTCTAAATTTCGTCGAAACAACGTCACATTGCCGATTTTTCGAAATTTTGGTGGTGGTCGGGGGGGGGGGGGTAAAGCATGTTGGGGTAAGGTAAAGTAAAAGTAAAGTAAAGGAGAGTAAAAGCCTGAGATCAACAGGTCGGCCGTGAGATAGAGCTAAGGTCGTTTATGTACGGTAACAAGTAATGACCACAAAAGAATTTGGTCGGGGGAAGGTAAAAGCGGGGTTCATCTCATATCGGCAGCTCCCAATCTCCAGGATTGGAGTAGATTTGAATATTGTGTAACTAAAAATGTAGTGTCTAATCCTGCACAAAAAAAGAATTTCAGCCGTAACTTCTAACACTGAGCGACGGCATTATCCGGATAAAACAGGTCGTAAAATTAGTCATTACAGTTTTTGTCAATTTGGGACCTATGTAGATGTTCAGCCCCTTACACGGAGAGAAGAGTGAGGTCAAAAAAATTTTTGTTTAAAATAGCTAAGTAATGAGGCTTCCTATCGTAAATAACATTTTTACCAGTTCCTTGCTCGTTTTTGTGCTACAGGCCAAAATATCCACTTTTACCCCCATCAACCAAAAGGACATCGTAGCGTGAAATGACCTAGCAGATTGTTTTTCGGGTTTGGCTTAAGCTTTGAACCCTTGTGTTTGGTGTTGTCGAACTCCATTTTAATATGTCTTATCAGCATAAATAAAATTTAATTTACATTTCGCAGATACTCTTGATTTTGCAGATGTACTTAGCCAAAAATACTTACTAAGTGTTGCAACAAACACTTGTTTTTTTATTTAACGACTGAATAAAAGTTCAGGCTTGCCGTAAGAGGTCCAGCGTTTCCTTGTTTTCGATATTTGAGTGAGTGAAAGATATCAAAGAACGTGAAAGAATATGGTAAAAATATTCTTTCAACAGTGGTTCAACTTTCTGATTGTTTTCAATATTTTAGTGACTGAAATAGCAACTTTCTAAATGAGTTCGGTGTCCCACTTTTTAAATATTTTACTGAGTGATGTAACAGATGGCGCTGTTATGATTGAAAAAGCAGTTTTCAGTTTGTAAAAAACCAATAAAAATCAAAGAACGTGAAAGAATATGGTAAAAATATTCTTTCAACAGTGGTTCAACTTTCTGATTGTTTTCAATATTTTAGTGACTGAAATAGCAACGTTCTAAATGAGTTCGGTGTCCCACTTCTTAAATATTTTACCGAGTGATGTAACAGATGGCGCTGTTATGATTGAAAAAGCAGTTTTCAGTTTGTAAAAAACCAATAAAAATTGAACGAACAAACACTCTTGTTACCGTTAGACTAAAAATAGTTTCTACAATAATTTACATAGGGATTCCTTTTTCCAACCCCCGATAGGTAATTTTTGGCTAATTTGTTTTAATGTTGACTTTTCGAAATCAATCTACATGGAGTAAGCAAAAGAATTTCTGAATAATGCGCCTATGAAAACGAGTGTTACATGTAACCCTGATCAAAAACTGCAGTTTTGCGTGTTGCTCCACAATAACTCGTAAAATATTGCGATAAATTGTTCGATTATATGTCCACAAAGTTTTTAAAAGGGCAATTGTTTTAGAACATTACTTTGCGACTGGTTGTTTGTCTTAAGAGAAAAATATAAACGGATTGGGGAAAAATTTACTAAACGGGAATTGGAAAAGGGAGTTCCTGGTTCTTTAGTTTTTGTAAGATTGTACCATCTTCAGGGATCGACCGGTACCAAAATTTACCGGTACCGGTACCGGTACTGAAAAAATACCGGTAAACCGGTACCGGTACCGGTACCCAAATTGTCTGCCAAAAAAGTTTCGCTCGTTTAGTTATACTCTGATATATGCATGTTTCTGGTGAAAAAGATAACACGTAGATATTCATAAGTTTTATTTTCAAAATGTTCAAAAGCAACGTAACAACAACATTTATAAATGCAATAATTGTCCATTAAAATTGTATATAACCCATATTCATAAGGAAACTTTTCTTCTGTAACAATGTTTTCAGTTTCCAAAAAAACAGTTTGCAAGTACATACGTATGTGTCCCAAAGTTACGTTTAAAAAGTTTTAAAAGTTTAAAAGTACGTATATAGATTCTGAAACATGAAGAATGCAATTACCTACTAGTAAATTATTATGTCATGTATGTAATCATGTGTATATGGCACGAGATAAATCATGATCAAATCAATAGTGATAGTTAATTTTCTGTTCAGACAACATCCTACCGGAATAAGCCTCTGAACCAACCCTCGCAACACGATTTCACAGACTCTAGATATGCCAACTGCTCCCTACAACATCTTGGCGGAACTAGCCTCGAACTAAACCATCCTCAGCTACACGATTGCACGCCCCCCCAAATATGCCAGCTGCTCCCGACATTATATCGCAATCAGCAACTAAATTACCCTCCGCTACACTATTGCATACCCCCCAAATATGCCAGCTGCTCTTGAGAACCATCCTGCTACCGCAATCAGCTTCAAACCACCCTCCGTCAGCATTCAAATCGATAGTGTGTTATATAATACACCACCGCTACAACTCAATGATGTCACCTAAGTAAAAACAAAAATCAAAACATTCGAACAAAAACATCATTTACTGCAACAACGCTCTGTTCCAAATGTTCATCTTCAAACGTGTTCAAAATTCGAGTGAAGGAATTAGAAATAAATACGTATACATGTCAACAAATGATAACAAATGAGTCACTTGATTTGCAACTAAACATTGTCGCTGTTCTTATCCGTAAGATTGTAAAAATTTTAGTACCGGTACCGGCAGTTTTTTACCGGTACCGGTACCGGTATACCGGTCGATCCCTGACCATCTTACCTTCGTTCAACATGAGGTATTGTTGGTAAAATTTCGTTTGGTTATGTCATAACGATATCCTTTCATTCACTAAAATATTAAAACAAGGAGAATAACTAACCCCTTGTGAAACGTATAAAATACAGTATTCGCCACAATCGACTGTCGCCTTACGAGCGAGCGGGCAATTATAAAATTTCAAAGTAATGTTTTATTTTCTCACAAGCCAATTACGATGGAACACCGAGCAAATAACGAGCAGTAATTATTTGTGGTGAATACTGTACTATTAATATTCGTTCACTATAAAATCACGTAAGCAGTTATGCATGTCATAATGGCGTAATTCTTCCTCTTTTCATATTTTAGTGAGCGACATAAAGGGTATTTTTATGACTTATTGCAAAGGAATTTACCAAACTTGTAGTAACTAAAACAAAACTATTGAACCAGGAATTCCCTTTTCAAATTTTTATTTGGGGGAAGTTTATCATATCTTCATATTTTTCGTAATAAGCAATAAATTTGTTTTAGGTAGCACCAAATTCTTGCGCAACTCATGCTTTACTCAGCATTATTTTGAACTGTGAAACCGATAAGTATCTCAGTGAAGAGCTTTTCAACTTTAAACGTTTGTTATCATCATTATCGCCACAGGTATGCAGTTAAATTTAGTTGCAACATAGTGATTATATACAAAAATATGTAATAACAATCTGGCTTCCCTTACCTACTAAAATTATACACTGGGGGTCCTTCCAGGTCGTAACTTGGCCTCAGGTGATTTCCCCCAGTTCATTTTGGGACAGTAAAGTACTGTAACTGTCAAAAAACTTCAATAATCTCTGCAACATAAGATTGACTGCAATTTCTGGCTACTCGAAAGTGAGGTTGTGGTTTGGTGCCCCATAATAAATTTTAGCTCCCCGTTGTAAAATGTTTTCTTCCCCAAACCCTACAGGCATGGTTTTTTGGCCAAAAACATGTTCTTTTGAAAACAATTTCTTATAAATGAACACCAAATTTTTAAAATGACCATATAAATGAATAGGAACGTTTAACCCCACCAAAACCATCGTTAGAAAGCGAGTTTTGTTTGCAATGCTTAATGGTTCGTAATGTTCATATGCATATATATTATATTCGTTCGTGCTATTATTCATATGCATATGTAAAACAGTACACCAGACACTTAAGTTATGTATGTATATATAGCTCAAGTAATACACCAACAAATACCTATATAATATATGCTAGTTTGGTTACGTATAAGGGCATATCTAAGCGGTCATAGCTAGTTGTAAAATAGACCAGTAGTGCTTAAAAATCAACACTCACGGTTATAAATGACCAAATTTTTGAACAGTACAATTTTTGAAAAAACCCCTACTTCCAGGTGACATAAAAACACCAAAATATTAATAACAATCCCTTTCTGAAGTTACGACTTTCATTTATTTAAGAAAACATTATTTGAAATGTTGCTTTTATTCCCTATAGAGATGTTTTTGCTTTGTTTCTGGGGCCGCCCAGGGTTTCGTTGAGTTCGAAATTCTAAGGAGCTATTGGGGGTTGGGCTGTCCTATGATATGAAATGTCGGTGAAGCTGTTTAGGGAAGAATATTAACACGAAACATAGATGGGGGGGCAAAATTTATGTGCGAGTAAAGCTAAGGTGACCCATCAGCTATGCTATTTTGTAATAACCGATATAGAATTATTGCAAACCCTTGTTTGGAAAAAATCTTGAATTTCGTTCAGTAACATAAAACTGAAAATTGTAAAATATATATCCACGTTTCCGACTATACCTTGTGCTTACGTAGTATTTTGGTGATTTTCAATTTGAAAATATATTTTGTTGCGTTTATCAGGGAACAACCGGAACCGTCCATTTAAACCGGATCTGGAACCGGAACTATTCCGAACTTATATATAGTAAAACAGATGAAGGACGAAATGCGAAATAAACGGACTGTGGATTTAAAATGTATTAAAAAATTTACATTAAACTTAATGTTTTCCGATGACATTATTGCCTCAGAGGGATTTTGAAGAGACTGAGGAAGCTAACATATATATTTATCGATCAATATGTCGGGTTTTTTGGAGTTTCATCAAAAAACTGTCTTCCGCTGTACAGGATTGCGTAACTGCGTCAAACTGAATGTCATAATTTACGCAAGGCTGTATAGTGAAAAGCGTTTTTTGCTCGGGGGGTCCAAAAAACTAACATATTCGTCGATAAATAAACATTATTAGCTTCCTCAGTCTCGTCAAGGTTCCACAGAGGCAAGAATGCCATCGCAATACATTAAGTTTATTGTAAAAGTTATTTTTAATACATCTTAAAACCTTACCTTCATTTCTTCCTTCATCCGTTTTATTATTATATAAGTTTCGAAGACCAGGTTCCGGATCCGGTTTAAATGGACGGTTCCGGTTATTCCCTGGTATTTAGGTATTTTCCAGTAGTTCGGTCTGCACCGCCAACGTTTCCTTGATCACCACGGGTCGATATTAATAGTGAATTATGATCACATGCTCACCGTATTGTTGTTATTGTTGTTATTCCTCGTATCATATATGTTTTTGCCAAAAAGGCACTCGTTGGTACACTTGATTCATATTGCATTACCATGAGTATACCTAGTGCTATATAACCATTTGCATTTTTCATAAAGGCATCCATTTATATTACTTGATTTATACCCTATTACCATGAATATATCGATTGCTATACAGTTGTTTTATACCATTGTTCATGCGTATAATTGATATTATGATTGTCCCGATCCATTACACTCAGTTATAACATCGTTACCATATATCCAGGGTTTAGAGGCAAAACGACGTAAGTGAAATTTTTGGCAATATGGCTTAAAATGTACCAAAATGTCTGGAACAAGCTACTTCACCTTATAGCAAAACATCGTAAGTAGCCTATTTTCGGTTCTTACACTATCAATAATCTATATATTATATAATTGCATTGCCATGATCGTATTGATTTCATTGTACCACTGTTGTTTGCCGTAGCCATAAAGGCACATAATTATATACCATTTCTTTGTATTTCTGATGCTATTTTTATGATTGTTGATGTAATTTGTTGTACCTTCGGTATATACGGATTTGTTTATGTTGGTTCATGCGCAATCGTTCATGAGCAGGTCGATTTCTGCATTGGAATTGTTGATTTTTGCGCATGTTTATTATTATAGGTATGATACTATAATTCTTACATGCCTTTCTGGCACTTGCCATCCTCAAACCGCGAATAAATAGAATGGTACGACTCCTGCGACCACCTCAAATGGTTAGGAAAATTGCCTTACCCCGCGCGATAGGACAAAGAGAAATTTAGCCCGATTTAGCGAGAAAGATTGGCCGTGACGAAAACCCGTCCCGACCGTACTCACAAGTGAGGACCAAAAAAAAGAAATATAGCCCTATAGCGAACAGCAATTGAGGAATATTTCTGAAATTATAAGTCAAAATTGCCGGTATTAAAAGTGCCTTTGTTGAAGTTAAGAAAATGCACTGGGATTGTCAAGATAAGTAAAATATCAGCTACCAGCGTTCATTTTCGCTGGCTAAGTTAGCTGATAGAATGTGATTTAAATTGACAATTTCGAATACTTGGAATTGAGGGACTTTGCAGTTCCGGCCATAACTCTGGAACCGTTGGGAAATCGTGAATCGAGACTTGAACATTTTTGATACAGAATTCTTCGGTCCCGGTGGATATCCGATCGAGATCCACGGACTTAATGAGGAATAAATATATACACCGTTGAAAATTGAGTGAAAATGCATTTACATTTGTCTACTTTAACGATTAATGTACATACGATTATATAAATGGCGTCTTTGAGTTCCTTAGATCCGACGCTCTAGCTTGAGCCCGAAACAGACTCGCTGTTCCCACTTTGGGTACAGTACCCTATGAAATTTAAGGGAATTTTCCCGATAGGCGTGTGACCCATAACTGGATTTCCCTCGCTAAATCTGACATAAAAATATGCCTCTCGTCCCTCAAAAAGGCAACCCCGAACCTGTTAGAGCCCGTCTGAACACTTTATTTATTGAAATTCACGATGGGCTCGCCCGAGAGCCCAACCATCCCTTTTTGTCTACAAGTGGATGTGTTACATATCAAAATACTCTGCTGGAAGAACCAAGGACTAATTCGAGGCCCGTTTGCTACTCCGGAGGAATTTGAAAGAATTGGAGCCTTCTTTTCGTTCTTTGCCCCACGCTTGTTTATTTAACAGCGTCTTGCTTAAATGGACGCTGATCCATAATATATAAACATACACACATTCATATGGATTTATACGGGATAGATACACACAGTTTATATAAAACTTGTCAGTTTATTAAGCTACTAAATAAGCTGAAGCCGATTTTAAATTCAGCTTTACACCTGTACTCGGTAGATGCAGTTATACACGTCGCCGTAAATTTAAGCTAGCACTATCTTAAGCAAACAAGGTTAAATTACATATTTATATAACCTTTATATAAATTTTATATAGAGTTTGTCCTTAATTGAAACGTGCCATTAAAGTAGAGAGAAGCACTCTAGCAAGCTTCTTAAGCAAACAAGCTTGACAAAGTTAATATTAACGTTATAAGCCGAAATTAGCTTTATATCAAAATGGTCCAAGCGTATACTTCTTTGAGCGGAGCGAGGAGCGAAGCGTTTTTATTTTCTGTCTGGGAGCAAAAAAGTCGATGTCCGTCCGTCCGTTAGTCTTTCATGGATCTCAAGAATTACTGAACCTATTTCAAAAAACTTTTTTTGTTTGAAAGCTTATCATGTGAGGATATGCACCTGATATTTTAGAAGTTTGGCAACTTGCCAATTTTATCATTAATTAAGCTAATTAGCTAAATAACACCCTAATTAAGCTCATAACAGCTTAATTATTGGTCGTAGAGTCGTTTTAACGGCATATACGTTGAGTTTTCCATGGGGAAATAAGAAAATAGATGCATTATACATACAGGAATAGTATAGTACGAAGGTTATAGGCAAAATTATTTTCCGACTCTGTGTCCTATGATTTTATTGCTGTGCTTCGATTACCATTCATCACCATGCTGTATAAGCCACGTGACTTCCTTGGTCTTGCTTTTCGTTCGAACGGAATAAAACTATTCTTTCATTTACTCATTGTTGTCTAAGTAATAATATATTCCCAAGACATTGAGTACGTTCATATTACTAATGCCGTCGCTCCGCTCAAAAAATGTAGTTCCACTACGACTGGTAAGTAAATAGTATAAACCCTGTGTAAAGTATCGGGTTTTGTATACCTGTAAGTAATGGAAAGTTCCAGAAACTCTGTAATAAACTAAAGGACGTGCTATGGAAGGTATAGGAAGTTTATTTGGTTATATCGGTTGAATCAATACCAACTTTATATTACATTTAATATATTTTCTTATAAAGTTTATATAAATTTGGTACCCAAAACATTACTGATAAGAAAGTTGACCATTCGGATTAAATTTAACTCCGAATGCAGGGCATTTCGTCGTAAAAGTGCTCACGATGCACTATTAGCTTAAATGTTAGCCAAAAGTTAGCGTCTTCGAGTTGAGCTATTAAGCGTTAACGACCCCATAAATCTTTATAATCGATTTCGGCACTTTCTCTGGAGTAAGATCGCCGATGCTGGAATTTATTTGGATTTTAGCTTTAAATTTCGAGACTCCGGTCTCTATTAGTTTGCTTATTATCGGTTAGCGACTGAAAAGCAATCGAGGTGCCGACAGAAATAGGAAGTTCGGTCTAACTTCGGCAGCACAGAGCTCGGTCGGTTTTACAGACTGGCTCTGATACTCGCCAGTATTAGTTGTTGTTACTACCTTATTGCTATTATAATTTTACTCGGCTTTCTTGCTCTTGGTTTTGCGTTTGGATGGACGAGCGATGGATGCAGCAACGAACGGATTCGAGTATGTAAGTGCGGACAGGGAGGCCCTGTCGAGTACCCCATTATAGATGTTAAATAAGATAGGCCCGGAGACTATTTGAGTTCTAATAGGACCGAAAAATGAGTCGATAAGTTCTAGCATTTAATACTTAGAGACTCCGTGTGATCGCTTTTTTTCATGATAGCCCGACCCGTTCTAGCTTGCCCGCAAATCCGTAGAAGTGGTCAGTCGTTAATCAATTCGCTTAGTTAGTCGAAGTCATTCTGGATCTCCCTCGTTCATTGAGTTAAGGTACAAACAAACGCGACACTGTCGACTAGAAGATTTTCCATGGCTGCCTAAGTCGAGTTAGGAGCGAAACGCAACCCGACCGAGGTTAAACAAGGCTTTTCTCGACTTATGCTTAGTGTAACGAACGTAGCATTCTTGGCCAAAGCTTCTTGATTTTGAGTATGATTAAATAATTTCTTGCTCAGAATTCAGGTGTTCGTAGAACAGCTTTTGCATACTTACCATTATGAACCCGAAGCAAATCAATGTACCTGTGGCAAAATTCCCTCCAGGAATTTTGCGCAAATTCTATTGGAATATAGGAAAGGACATGAGCTTTTGAACTGAACTATAAATTTAATTGACCCTCAATCAAGTTTATTAACCTGTCGCCTTGAGAGTGGGACGCTCGCTCTGAGTGAAAATTTTACATATCTCGAGATTCCTTCCAAGAATTTTGCTGAAACTTTACCATCTCTTTAGTAGGAACGTGTAGTGACCATAAATTTCACTGATATCTTGTCGGATTTATAAACCCGACGACCCAAAAGTAGGACGATTGGGCAAATATTTAATATATTTTGAGATTCCCTCCCGGAATTTCGTTTAAATTTTACTGAGTTACAGCGTCGTATTTGGTCTTTTGAATAAGCTTCGTTTGAACCGGCTTCATTTGCCCGGTGACCCAAAAAGAGTTAGCCCCCACATAGAATTTCAATCGTTAATAAATCAAAATTCTTTCCAGGATTCCTTTTTGTTTTGCAAATAGAGACCCGTTAGGTCTTTCATTTGCGCTATTAGGCCCGGCAAAGCCATGGCCCGTTCAAAAATTATAATAAATTAAAACCCGAGCAGCGCAAAAGCCGCTCAGGTTTTTTTTACACAAATTTCATAGATTTCTTGCTCATAATACGAGTAATATAATAATAATATAGTAATAATATGAGTATATTATATTCTCTTTCATAGTTAGGTTTCGGTTTAGCTTTACCATAGGTTTATTTCTGAGTTTCCATTTTC
The DNA here is from genome assembly GCA_030248225.1 of Trileptium ribeirensis. Lineage (NCBI taxonomy): Eukaryota > Metazoa > Nematoda > Enoplea > Enoplida > Thoracostomopsidae > Trileptium > Trileptium ribeirensis. The sequence continues at coordinate 7,419 of JASANE010006213.1, read as the reverse complement.
TCTGTATATTTAGCAGTCATCAATGCAGCACGACTGCTATCGGAGTCTCGAAGCTCCGATACGCTGCCGCTGCGACTACAATATCGAATTTACCAGAGTTGGTAAATTTTATTGCAATGGCAGTGATTTTTGTACAAATTTTAGCGATATCGCAAGAAGCGATATCGGGTCCCGGCCTGACGGATCAGTTTTTCAAGGGGCCGTTGACCCGGTCCCAATAAATCAATTTTATAGGTCGAACCTAGCGTCTTTGCAAAATTACACAGAGAAAGGGTGGCAAATTAATTAAAAAATTCAAATTTTAGGTTTGCCCCACCCTTCTGATAGGTTAGGTTAAGAATCTCGGTCGAGACCGAGGAACCACGTGAATGAAGACTGTAAACCGAGTTGAAAACTAGTAGGAAAACTTGTTACGGTTGTAATAACCGTCGGATCCTATGATACGGATCGAACTCAACAGGTAGAAACTGTCAAAAAGCTAGGCGAATTTTATAGCAAATAGAGCTGTTTCCGAGAGCCAATTTTGACGTTGTACATACGAGAATTTAACGCATCGTAAGGACCGTGTCGACAGCCCCAAAGCGTCGTCCTTTATAGGTTTAGTCTGTATTTGACCTTTACCTAGCTGGATACAATTTTGACCCCTGCCCCCGTATCCTAAACCTGATGTAAATTCATACATTAGCGTTGGATAGATATACCAGCTATGTAGAGCAAATGTAGGGAGAAAAGCGTGCTGTTGAAGGACTACCGTAGGAAGGAGCACACGCCCAAGCTCTAGCCCCTTATTGTACGAGTACCATCGCTCCGCAGCGATGATGAGCGATTCAAGTATTAGTAGGAGAATGATTTTCGAACGCACAAATAATTAAGAAGTCAGTCAATTCGGTTAAGTATCTTTAACCCGGTGGAGCTCGTGAAAAAGAGGGAGAACCAGTGCCAGGACGTTCATTGCATAGTTTTTCGAGTGACGAGTAATTAAGCACTTAAGCCATAAACATAAGAAGTCACACTTAGGACAAACAGATAGATCAAGCTTTCTTGACAACCCGTATAGAGTGTTCCAGCACTGGGCCGCCAAATATTGCGGTAGTGCAAAGATCCTTCCCTGTGATGTTGTATGATAAACTTTGTATATTGTACACTTGTGAACTGTTAGACCCGCAACGATCATTAGGATCGATAGAGAATTATCGTAAATCAAATTACTCGAGCACCGAATCACGCTTTTACGACAGTATCGAAATAGTGAATCTAATGATCGAGTCAACGCCTCCAATCCTTCCGTAGTACTAAGACGAAAAATTAAATAGCAACTCTGGAACGGAACTAATACAATTACATTGCACCTGATTGACCGCCCAGCGTACCAGTTCTAAAACTTCGAGTACCAGAACTATCATTTATGAGTTTATTGATTAGGATTTTTTAATCACCTATGGTTTCTTTTTACAGGCCCGTGCCTAGGGGATGTGAGGCCCCCAAAACTTCTAGTTGAGACCCCTTGTTAAAATATATTTATAGCAATGTTTGACTTAATTTTGGAAGGAATGCCTATTTCAACAAGCTTAGTATAAAGTTAACAAAACAAATTACTGCTATTTTTACATTTACAAAACATACATTTACAAAACAAAGTACTCCTATCACTGACGGTCAGAGTTTTACAGCGGAATCCATCAGTATGTAACGTCACGTCACCCAAAACAAGGGATATTTCAGTCATTTAGAATTCTTTGCGTCGCGATTTGGCTTGCGCAAAACTGTTAACAACAGAATCATAATTAAATTTACGAGCTGTTTCATGTTCTATCGATATCATAGCCAAGGCCGAAAGTCTTTCATCAGTCATTGTTGAGCGGTGAAAAGACTTGATGAGTTTCAGCTTACTGAAACTTCGCTCAGCACTTGTAACGCTAACTGGAATTGTAAGAAGCACTCGTAACACGATGGCAAAATTCGTATAGTCTTCTTCAACCCATTCCCATATTGGTAGTTGAGGAAGCTTTGGGGTCCCGTTAGTTTACCAGTTCCCTCTTGACGCAGAACTGAAACAAACCGCGTCAATTCTATGCACAGTTCTGAACTGTCAATGTCACCCATTTTCACGCAGAAGTCGCTACAATGCGCTTCCAATGAATCCCGGTTATAAACGTCAAGCAACTCCTGTGCGCCGTATAGAAAACCAAATATGTCAAAAAAGTCTTAATTTGATCTAACCGTTCCTTCGAAGAAGTCAGTGCCTGGTCCAGAAGTTCATTAAAGAATTCCATTTTGAATCTTTGTTCGGCCGTCAAGTCTCCACCCTCGTCTTGAGCTTCATATGTAAATTTGGTTTTCTTTCTTCGCCGCCTCACATCCGGAAAAACTCATTCGATCACCATTGATTCCGCAATGACGCTAGAGTCAGCGCAAGCAGACTCATATCCAGTTTGCCTGTATTGCTCCAGAAAGTCTGTCGTTGCATTTATTTCACTCTGATGGCCGCTCATGCTGACATCTACTGCTTGCATAAACTTACTGGTTTTGTTGATGAGAAACAAGACGTCGTGCCATACAATGACGCTGATGATGAAGGGCCAAGTGCTGATAAAATCACATATTGCCCGAACTTCTGTAGCTGTCGTTCCATCTTTTTTCTCTAACGCGTGATCTTCTAGCGCGAGTAAAGCTGTCTGCGTTTCCTTTAGATGGTTCCGCAAAGGCTTTATGCAATTTATTCTGCTTTCCCACCGGGTATCAGATTGAGACTTTACAGAAATTGGTACATGTTTTTGCAGAATAGCCCATCTTGCCGGTGACGCTGAGAACAGGTTGTAAATTTTTGTCAAAACACCGAAAAAAGATATCATGGCAACGTAAGATTTGGCACAGTCCGCAACAACTAAATTTAGCGAATGGCTTGCACACGGCAGGTACAACGCCTTATCGTTTAACTCAAACGATCTGGCTTGGACGCCGCTCTTTTTACCCTTCATATTGGAACCGTTGTCGTACGACTAGCCACGACAATCCGATATGCTCAAACCCAAATTACCAATATTACCCAAAAGCGCGCCAAGAAGACCCTGCCAAATATATAAACGGCCAAATACCCAAAGAAAAACTCCTTTATTGAAGTTGGCTCCGCGGCACTTTGATCGCAGTCGACGCACCTTACCGCCATTGCTATTTGCTCTTTATGGGAAATGTCGGGAGTGCAGTCTAGGATCACGGCATAATACTTTGCCTTCTTTACCACAGACAAATTGGCGTATTGGATATGCTCTGCGACCAGCTGGATCAGTTCGTTTTGATTTCGATTGCTCAGGTAATGATCACTAGTCGCTGCAGTGCATATGTGACCCTGAAACTCCTTTAAAGCCTGATCGTACTTTGCGAGAAGTTCCACTAAGCCCAGGAAATTACCATTCGATGGGGATCCCATCACTCCGTTGTTACCGCGGAAAGGCACATTACGCTCAGCCAGATAAATTATAATGTCGATGAAGCGCTTCATAATGTCCCTCCAGAATTGACGCTTTTTGGCCATCAGCGCAAGCTCTCGGCCATCGATCGTACATTTGGCGTGGATTCCTGAAAGGTAACAGTTTTATTTTAAACAAAGCGGTCTCGGCGGAGTGTCCTTTTCGGTATGCAGATTGAAATTTATGAATGTTGTTGTTACTTTCTAAATGGTTTACCAACTGTTCCATTACTACCCTTTCTATAATTTTAGTTAGGTAGGATATATTTGAAATTGGACGAAAGTTGCTCAAGTCGTTTATGGTGGTCCTTGCGCACTGGAGTCGTGGTTGAACTATCGATGTTTTTTCTCTGTTACTAACAACACCTGTTTCAATAGATTCATTGATAAGTGTAGTGATTGAGCAAGTTAGTACATGCGCAAACTTTTTTATTACTGTTGGTGGAAGGACGTCGAGTGCGCAGCACTTGTTATTCCTGTTTCTTATAAGAGTAGCAACGAATTCTTCAGTCACAGAGTTTGAGAAAGACATCACAAGGTCTAAGGTATTACACTGATCATGGGTAGATCCACTCACGTGTTAATTTAATCCAAACGAGTCGATGATATTGGTGAATGCATCTGTCTTAGTAGATATGTTGAAATCTCCCATAATCAATAGATCTGTAGAGTCCGCCGTTATATTTGTCAATAGATCAGTAAAGTCATGATAAAAGATGACAATAATGTTTGCGGGGCCGATAAACAAGTACGGTGCTCGTACTAATTCAAACCTTAGTCGATTGAAACAGTTGCACATGAGATCTTTGCTCAAAGAAAGACATGTGACAAGAACTCTGGGCTGCTATCAGCAAGCTGCCAGATTACCGCAAGTACCCACTCGGGGTCACTAGGGCGAATGAGGATTGTAAAATTGTAAGTCTTCATTTTTCCGCTGAATGTAAAAAACAAAAATCCACAAAATATGCTATAATAATGTTCAAAACCGATTTCGAGCACGTTTGAATAATTTATGTGGAGAACAGCTGTCGAATATCTTGGAGTAGTTGCATCGCATATATATTATAATTTTCGAAATTTTGATACTAGATAATTCGCTGAACCATCAGATTTGCTTCATTTGTATATTAGTGGGTATTATGATTATAAAATGCTATTGCACGGTTGGATGATGTCTTTAAGAACAGCAAGCCAAAGAAATGTATACTGTTCTATGTCTGTAGCTGCGACTACGGCGGACGCGCATTGGGCAATAACGTTGACATCGGTTTTCTGCGAGCGATAACCAGATGGCAGTAAGTACTAAAATTAATACTGATAAATTTGGAGGCAAGTTAAAAGCAAATTATAAGATCTTATATGCCACATTAACATTAGAGAAACCTAAACTATGCTAGCCTTTCCGGAGATCAGTCCATTTAACGAAGCTATTTTGATGTGCGCGACCAGTTTCGTGTTCCTTCAGTTTCTTAGCAAGACCTTCCCATGTGTTCGACCCGGCGCGGAGAAGCACAGCAGCAGGGTCAAATAGCTTGCAGCAGAAACAAAAAATTTTATCTGTCGCTTTTGAATACACGAGCCATGATCGGCGGACTTTTTCGCCGTTTAGCATAATAAGGTCGTAATGTGTCGCGGAAAATCGACGAGGCTTTGTCGCATCATTGCAGGGGAAACTGATGTCAAGCTGCTTTGGTCCCCTCTGCACTATATCGCACCGCTGCTGGTCAGAAAACTGGTCTGGCCATTCTCCGGGGTCATCTGATAATGGCGCGAACGATGGTGTAGCAGCTCTGGGCGCGCTATTTTGAGACGTTGTCGGAATATCGCTGTCTTGCTCAACATAGGTCTGTTCAGCACCATGAATGTCAACGTCCCTTTTTATATCATATCCTTTATCTTTTGCGGTTTGTGAGAAATAACTAGTGAGCTTGGGCAATTTTTCCGCCATTTCATCCACCTCCTCCTTCCGCTTTCGTTTGGAATAGACGCTACTGAACACCCGCTTCATTATTATACACTGTCCGACAAATAAACATTTTCCAAAAAACTGTTTGCAAAAAAATTGTTCGCACTGTAGAAATGTTCAAACGTGGTCAAACTGTTATAACAAGCAAATCAGAGAACAAATTGGAAAACGCTGTACTGTGAACGCGATGTTTTTTATTTTATGGTGATAACATTGTATGGCCGTTCATAGTCGCACAGTTGTAAACAAGTGATAGCTAGTTTTTTGTGCCACTATGAACACTCGTGTTTTTACATCTTGCAAATAACCAAGTTTTTAGCGACTATGAATGCACCTTAACGCATACGTGTCTTGATGATTCAAATAAAATGAATGAAACCAAAAGATTTAACTGAAAAAATAGCAAAAAACCTTGTTACTACTCTTGTTTCCGGCGAAGTAAGGCCCCCCGGAGCCCGAGGCCCCCCTAGGGGGTACTAAGCACGGCCTGTCTTTTTACTGCTGTTCCTAAGAACCTAGAAAATTCTTCCGCCGAGACGAGCTAAGGCTTCGAGCGAACCTTGATGTAAGCTCAAAATTTGACGTTCTAGTATTTTCCATGGATCCGGCTCTATCCAGCACCTTATAAAAAGGTGTAAAATTTCGCTGCTAATGCGTAATATGATTTTTCTTGTGGTTGATAAGTTAAGTTTTATATACACGACAGTGTAAATTTTCAGTAAGAAAGCTTGTCCGTAGGAAAATCACGTAATGTTAGAAAAGCTGGTTCCAATCTTCTCCTACCTATATGCCGCTTAAGAGATATTTCACCTTGCCTGCTCCAAACTTACCCTGGTTCACGAGCGTAGATACTACGATGGCAGTATACCGAATATCTGTAGGTCACCAATGAGTCGAGTTTTGCGCATCGAGCATGTATCTTTAATATCATTTTAAGGACAATTATTTAGGAACCTGGAGCACATATTACCGAGAAAAGTTTCATTATTCTCTCTATGGATAAATATTTTTAACGAGTGCATATATTACCTTGTTATATCCAGTTCATGTAAAACATTTGTACCCGCAGTCATAGTTGTGCATATGTATGCATGAGAGGAAAATGTTGCGTCGTACCAATATTAGGAGTCGTACTTGTGTAGATGCCATATACCTGTATGCCGATATGTATAAATTTTATCGAATATGTGCTAATGTCGATTGTTCAATATGATACCCTTGGTGATTCGTTGTAACCTATTGTACTATATCCTGTTTGTTTTTGTACCAATCAGTATCGTGTTTCATAGCAGCCGATTACAAGCTGTAGAGATTAGGATTACGATCCTGCGATGTACGCTTAGTCCCGCACCCCGTATTGTATTATTTGTTTTGCCGCCTTTAGCTTACCTGAATTAAATTGTTAACCGGAGTTCCCCAGTAGTACCGAGCAAGCAGTTATTCGGATGTCGCCTCGAGATAACTCAATATTGCGCCGTGTTGTACTTTCCTGTTACCCCAATCCGTATTGAGTAAGGTAAGCGCAGCAGTCGCGAAAGAGCAGACTTCACGCCGTGATTGTATGATTCCGTGAAAAAAGCAACTACTCCCGACACGTAATGTTTATCCCTTTTGATTCTTGACGGGAGAGTGGTAGCGTAAGGTATTGTTGTACCGATTGTATTATCCCTTCTGATGTACCTTGTACGTATACGATTTTGGCTTATCAATAAATACAAAAACCAAACGTACGGTGTTATCGTGTTTCGATGCCCAATACAGCGATACGTATTAAAGGGGGTTGAAGTCGTTGCACCGATTGACGACCGGATTTTTAGGTTTTACGAAAATAACTCCCAGGCCTTAGTGGCTTAGTCCAAATCCTTACAATGCGTGCGCAAGACATGAGAGATTGACCCGCAAACTTTCGCTGAACAATTAACTTAATATGTAATCTATAATTAAACGTCTTGGAGTCAGTTGGAGCGAGTGGGGGCCACTGGCTAAG